>VBVR01002021.1:0-25528 GCA_011638315.1 Tetramorium parvispinum
GTACTGTTATTATTCAAGAATAGTAGTAATTTTTTTACCTTTTTAAGTAATTTTCCTTCACAATGTTCTCAATATTTACAACTTATAATTATAAAATTTTTTTTTAGCAAAAGATATGCATTTTGCAGAACCACCTTATGACAATTATTGCGAAATGTTGTGAATGGAAAGAAGCAACAATTGTACATTTATCACAAAAGTTTTCCATCTGGGATAAATATTTCAAGAGTGGCAAGACAACTTTCTTCGCTGTCTAATGGACTCTTCACGCTCTTCCGACAGGTGGGGGGGGGCAGGGGTTCATCTCCGCGATCGAGGAAAATGTTGTTATTCAGTATCTGTCAGTTTACCGCACTTACATACGAGAAGGCATTTGATCCCTGCGGCATCGCATCAGCCGTTGATACGGATAAGAGGCATTACAAGTAAGCACTTGCCCGCCGCTCTCTATTTCAAGGGCAAGGAGGAAAGGGGAGAGGAGGAGATTTGTCGCGGATCGCCGCGCCGGTCCGAAACCACGAGCCTACGACGGCCGGCACGAATTGACAGCTAATTGCCGGTGACGAGCGCACATCAAAGACTTGGACGGCGCGCCGGGTCACGTGACGTCCCGTTCCGTCCCGTCCCGGTTCCGTCGTCTCACGCGGGATGAATGAGCTCGTTCCCCATTAAGAACGCGCGATTCTTTACGTTGCGGGGACGCTCAATTGAATTTATTACGTATGTACCTACGTGCATACACTCTGTCCCGCTTGCCGGCGCGGTTCGCGCGATCGATATTCGACAACGTTCATCCGCTCGAGATTCGACGATTCCTTTTCCTCGAGGAATCCGCTACGTAGATAAATATCCCATACAGCGCAAAATTTGCAGTTACATTAATTGTAACAATATATTTTTCCAAGATTACAATTTTGTTGCAACATTTCTGCAATGTAATTGCAACAGCACTCTTGTGCTGCATTGGATAGTGTCCTCTCATCATTTAATATATGTGCGATCAAATGTACGATATATCGGTAAGAATTTCAACATTACAGCATGCCGACGATTGATTTTTATCATTTAGAAACTAATCCCGTCAAAATGACAAATTTTTATCGTATAAGACAAGAACGAAGTTTCAAGTCGAGCGTTTATCGAACTGTTATCCTGTATTGTATACATTATGTAATACGGACGGATTTTCGAACGATATCGTCTATCTATACAAATAGATAATTTGTCCTGAGCACGAATCTTATCTCATTGATTCGTACTCGTTCGTTTCCTTAGGAAGAAGAATTATACATATTGTTACTTACAATTAAACTATCGCTGTTCTTTGAATTTTCTGAAAAGTCTGATGTAGAATTTACAGATACAGAATAATGCTCAGAGAACAACTTGCATCTTTTTTTTAATCTAAACTTTTTATTCTAAATAGTGTTTATTCTAAACACTAGTCTTTAACACTAAAATTGTCGAGGTTAAAATGATTTGAATCTTTTAAAAAATTGTCCAAATTTATAACATTTCTTTAAATCTCCCGCGACTTTTGCTACAATACATATTAGGTCATGCCATAAAAAAAGATATAAAAAGAAGCTTTAATTTATTTTTTAGTTTAAAATCAAACGAAAAACTTCTCATCAGAGAAATTAAAAATTTAAGATCGAAATGGGAAGAAGTTGTAAATAATAATGAAAATGTATTTTGGATTAAAATTAAAATGTCAAATTTTTTTGTTTCATTTCAAAAATTCTCTAAAAAACCGCTTTAATTATAGGATAATCAAATATTTTGGTTTTTAATTAAAATTCTGTCTGTGCTTTGCAATATCTATTTCAATTTGCATCGAACGGTGCAAACCGTTCCTACCCACACGGCATGTAATAATGTTGAAATGTTGTATTGATACAGAAATATTTCATTAACATTTTAATTGTAACTTTCCATCAGAAATGTTTCGGAAATATATTTGCATCATGTTTTTATAATATTGTAAACGCAATATTTTTGAAATCTTTTAGAAAGATAAAAAAGTTCGCTGTTTTTGTTTCTGCAATATAACAAAAGAAATATGACAAATACAATATTTTAGAAATAACTTTGATATATTTCTATTTAAAAATGGCACGGACGAATTTTTAATGTAAATGTGACCTACCGTATAAGCCGTTAATGGTAGATTCCTGAGATCAATATTGGAGCAATGTGTAATATTTCAAATAAAATATTAAAACAATGTTTCACAAATATTACATACCGTATGGGTAAATTCCTAAACTGGAAGTCTATTTTCAAATTACACGATCCATGACATATCGACTCTTTCGAGATTAGTTTGCGTAACGAAAAGTGGAATGTGACATGCACAGGTTTGATTAATAAAAAAATTACGAGAAAAAATTGGTATCAAATTATGTTGTAACAATCGATTTCGACTTGAGTAAAAAGTATACTTCTTTTGTTTTCTGCCAATTGAAGAGTGACAGCAATTTAGAGTAAAAATGTTTCGTGATATATCACAGGAGGGATTAGAGAAGCTATAATAATAAGCGACATTCAAGTCGAGAATAAATACGAAAAGCAAATGACAAGACAATTTCAGCACAAATCACCATACTTTCCTGAAAGTTTTACATGTTGACTTCTGGGACAATTGATGTCTATTAAATTTTTGTGTTTTAGAAAGACACAAATCTGGTATGCAGAATACACGTACATGCGTATATATATGCAGGTTGTCTCAGAACATTAATTTTAGCAAGAGATTGTTTGATAGATTTACAATTAAATTTAATTACAACTTAAATTGAATAACATTTTTTATAAAAAATCGATAAAATTGAAAACAAAATGTAAACGTTACATTTATATCGCGATTAAATGATATTAACACTATTATTTTCATTTCTTTGGAATTTAACGTTTTATTACCAAGAAATTTAAGGGTTATATTAAAAAGTTATGATAAATTATCTTTAAATTTATTGAAATGTTCCCTAAGAATCGATATGTTAGAAATTTATCATTTTGAAAATAAGGTTGGAAATTTTTTAAGCACATTTTGCATCATATATTTCACATTCTCACATACTTCCATTTATTCTTGGAGCAATTATTAATATTTAAATATAACAATATTTTTTCCATTTGTAAAAACACTTGAATTTTCCAACGAAAATTCAAGTGTTTTTACAAATATGTCAGCGCTGCAAATAAAACAAGTTAATGCCATATAAATTTTTTAAATTTACCTTTTTAACCTTAAGAATTGACTTAGGAATTAGTAATTTTAAATTATCATTTAAACCTAATTATGAGAAAGTGCCTCGTAAATAATTAGATGTTAAAGAATAAACATAATTATATTAATTTTCATCAAAGAAACAATGTTCCTAAAATATATAAAAAATCTATATTCATGTAAATGTGTGGAAAGCGGGGATACATCCCACGAAAATTTATATTATATTTATAAATATTTATAAATAATAAATATTCTCACACAGTAAATCTGCGACGCAAAGAAGCTTAGATATAAATGGTTACTTATTTACACTATTTAGACGTCCTCTTGTAGACTGAGCGAGCCTAAATAATCGGGAACACTGTTACCGTTAAGTACAAGGCATTTCTATGCATGTGTGCGTGTATCCGCTTATAATTTACATAAACAAAACAATAATGGAATAAAAGCGCCGATGGCTACGAAAACAGGTAACATTACAGACGAATCGTCTATCAAGTAGGGATCGGGTGTTCTGGGTCCGCTCGTGTGTCTGCTACGCATAGTGGTTTCTTCCTCTTCCTCCTGCATACCGTGATAGTCCTCCGGATCAGGTGGTATCGGCCCCAATTGCGGTACATCTAAAAAATGCAATATTCACGTAAATACTTTGACTGCAGAGAAAACCTCTTACTTTAAATTAAAGTGAAATCGTACGAACCATCCAAAACACCTTTCACGACAGCTATAGCATTTATTTTCGGATTGTCCCTATAACCCTGTAAAATTACAAATTTAATATACGTATAGTTGTATACGTAATTTATCGTATACAACACATAAAAAAATATGCATACGCACACATTACTCATTTTCTGCAACATAATTTTAAAAATTGTCATCTTCTTTGTTTGCCAAAAAATAATGTAAATTCAATAAACTGATAATGGATAGAAACTAATACAGCTAAATATTTTTATTCCTCCATAATCCGTTATTATGTCAAAATTCAAAATATTATAAATTTAACAAACATTTAAAAATATTATAAAATTTTAATGTTTCAAAACATTCAGTTTAATGTTTAAAAACTCATTTTTTAGTTAAATTTTTGGTTTTTGAGTGATGGTATTGCAGCAACAAATAAGCAACATGCTTATATATTATAAAATATATTAATATTGACTACCTTTATAAATTCTACTCTTATTTTTCCCGCAAGAATGTCTGACTCTTCATCATTGTAAATCAACTTTCCGTCCTGTACCCTGAATGGAACGTATTCGTCGTGCGCAACGCCCCGACCGACTCTCTCGAAGATGTCCAGATCGGTGACCACAGTATGATCGCCATTCAGCACGACATCAAAGACCTAAAACAGAATTGTACATGAAACAAATGCTGACAAAGATAACAGGACGAATTGGCTTCACCTTCATGTTCGGAGAGTTGAAGTACACCTCGCAGAACTTGAGTATCATAACATAGTTGCCATCCTGACTGATCGGGATGTCGTAGCCGAAGGTGTTATGATGGTACCGTTCGGTTTGATAGAGTATCTGGTCCACGTTGCCGATGCGACCTATGATAAGCTGCTTACCATAATCGGAGGCCGTGCCGACCTTCCCCATGAGAGGATCCCTGGCGTAATGTATCCCGTAGCTGTCCGTGTGCGATTCGCCGCCCGCGTTAATTGCGTATATCACCTCGAGGCAATGTGAGCCGCAGGCGAGCGCGCCGAGCAGAAACCACAGCAAGATCGGGAGGCCATCGTTCCCCGTTGGCGACCGCATTCTTACGGCAGCCGTGTCATTCACTTATATGATAAGACTCGACTCGTTCCCCGATCGCAGCACCGCGTGCTCATAACTCGTCCCGCTCCTCCCGTTGTTGCTGCTGCTGCTGTTATCGTCCGGCACCGCCTCGTGTTCGGGGTTCGGGGTCTCGTGGACTCGCATGGAACCGTGAACCCACGATGGCCACGATCTTTATATCGCGCGTGATCGAGCCCACATGGCAGTATGGCACGGGAAAATATCGCGGTCCAGCAGTCCAGCTGTGCGGCCCCGGCTGTACATATATACATACATACACGACTCTCCGCTGCCGCAATATTATCCGTAGATCGCTGACTTACCGACGGGCCACGAGATAGCAATTCGGCGCGATGTCGAGAATAGCGCGTTAGAGGCCGCTACCTTCCTGTAGTGATTGTAGTGATTGCTATGTATGACATCTTTCGATGAAAAAAAAAATTCAGAAATCTTTCCACAAGACTGACTGACTCGCACATCCGGTCATTTGAGCTTAGCAAACCCACAAACTCGAGCTTTGAGAAAAAGATAAAAATAAGACACAAGAAACTTAATTTGAAATTAGTAAGATAAATAAGGCTTAATTGATGGAGCAGGACAGCAAAAGCTAAAGCTAATTTTTTCTTTTTCTCGATAAAAGAAATTCATAGTTCTATTTTCTGATATTTCCAATTTAATATGTATAATAAACCGAATTCATTGGGATAAATGAACCAAATCAATTTGTTGATTTGTTCATTTACAAATAACCGACCAATCCCAGATAGAACAAAAATTATAATAACATCAATAAATACTGACAACGAAATAACGCTAAAACAGCGATAAAATGACATTTTGGAGTCATTTTGATGTCATTAATTTTGACATAGGGCATTTGTGACTTTTTGTTTTACTTGGAATTTGAAACGAACAAGAATCAAAATTGAATACAATTTCGCTGAGCTTGCATTTGCGACAAGTGTGATGACTTGGTATAATCTCTTTTTCTTTTCCGACGCATCAATAACATTGGAAATTAAATTAATTGAACTTATATTGGTATTGATCTTCATTTCAAGTCTTTTGTTTTCAATGCACAATTACTGATTCAAGGCAATAAATATGATCTTAGCGTGTGAATTTTTAATGTCATTCTTCACATTTGTTAAGATTCTTTTTGTGATAAATTCCACTCATGATGCATCGATTTGATAAACAACTGATACACTGATAATAAGAAATCGCAATTTTATACTGCATTTCGTCTTGCGACGTTTCAAACTCAAGGAAGAAGCAATGAAGTTCTTTTCTACACTCTTGTATCGATTCTATCGTCGAATTTATTGCTATTTACAAATGGATTTATTGCGGTCGATAATTCATCGTTCGAAATAAATCCACGGTCTATATCACGGTTATATACATTACTCGAGGTCCCCGTTTATTTTTAGTGATAATGAGTCTCAATGAAAATAAAAAATACCGCGCGCTCGCGTAAGATATATTTATATACTTCTTGCTTTTTGCGTAAAAAATTCATGGCTAAACACATGGCTTTAAATTTACAACTGCAATTTGTCGGATACATCCTATTTACAAACGCATTGTCATATGCTTAATTATGATCGCTTTTATGTACTCTCGTAAACAGAATGTTCTGCGGCAGCAGATACTTCACGAATTGTAATTGCAAATTCTTTGAGTAATTTAACTTTCCTTTAACAAAAACGTTAAAATATTTTTCGAGATTTAAGCAACTATGAAAAACGAGAAACTAAAATACTACGTTTCGTTTAATTTCAACGGATCTCGCTGTATGTACAATCTTAATTTAGGACTTGGTCATTGAGGTGCTTGATATTAAAAATGAGATAATTGAGGAAGAGACAACACGGAACTGCGAATTTTTGTTAAGGAAAACGACTTCAGCTGAAGAGCGAACTTAAATGGTCATACAATCCATTGTCCATTTTCCGAACGATCAAGGAATTCGACTTTGGCTTATTCATTGAAACGAAGGTTGAAGATTCCGGAACACCCTATATATTACTGAAAAAGAAAAGACGAGGCCGTCTAAACGTGACCAACCAGCAGGCGAGAGAGAGAGAGAGAGAGAGAGAGAGAGAGAGAGAGAGAGAGAAAGAGAACGAGCGAATCGGCATTCGCGCATTTTATTTTATTACATATTTTATGTACGACAGAATTGCTTGGCTATTGCTTGGTCTATAAACATCCAAGATACTTGAGTCTCATTCAAAAGGAGAGATACCGTTATTACAGTTGTCAATGTACAACTATGACAATTTATTTCTTTCGTTTATGTATGCAAATATGCATTGAAATATATAAAATACATGATCATATTTCGCGTAGGAAGATTTTACGACTGATTCAAAGTTGATTTTTCCTTCAAAAATGTAAATGTAACAAGTTTTAAATTAAAGCGGCTAGAAATGGCAATAAGTTTTAAAGATATGATGAACTTCATTTAATGTAAATGTAAAATAGAATCTCAATCTGAAGTTTATTTAAAATTAAACATTAAAAGATTGTGAAAAAGGCAATATTTAATTAAAAATTAAACAATTTAAAACTTTAGTTAATAAAAAATTTAGTTGAAAATAAATCAACTTCAATGTTGAGCGATTCGTACAATGTGCTAAGCGTAAGCGCAAATTTCGGGCAACGTAGCACATTACTGCTATTATAATTTAATATTGATAATAATAATGCATTTATTTACAAATGCATTTATTTACTGTTTCACAATATTTTATCAATAATGTTCAAATATTCTCAGAGCGCACTGTTGCATCCACGATGACAAAATGGTTAATTACAAGTGAATAATAATGAATGCGTTTATTATATTATATTCGGTTATCTATTGATCCCGTGGCGTAGTGTTTCGTATAAAATACGAATGTTCCATGAGCGGGGATAACGTTGAAATACTTTCGAAGAGCGCTACTACGACAGCCGCCGGGGTAAAAGGATTAATTACGTGGAAACGCTTTCGGGCGTCTTTTCGAACGAGAAGCGGCCGACGCTCTCGTTCGTCGGGGCGCGCGTTTACGATGTCGCGGCCGTCAGAATTATGCGATTAACCTGCAGATTATATCGCCGTCGAGATCCTACGGGGCCGCAGTCGAACGGCCGCCGCGTGTTTTTCGAACGCAGCCATTGGTCCCGCGAAACTTCGGGGGCTCCCTAAGTACGGAGCACGAAGTAGAAATTAGATTTTTTCCTCAGGGCCCCGTTTCGTAGCGCGAGCATATTTAGCAATAAAGCCGTAGGTTTCAGGAGCAGAGGCTAGACATATAATTAGAGCAGGGTATCTCGTGAGAAAATGCTCCGACGCATAATGGCTGCGGGTCACGGAACCGAAGGAAGCTCTTCTCTCTCGGTCGGGAGAGCCGAAGGCCCCCTCTTCCACCTCCCTCTTGTTTACACGTAAAATTCGTCGGGTGCGGATTCGATTCATAAACCATAGCATACCGTGCGGCGACGACTGGCCACACTGCAGCCATTCTTGCAGAATCCAATGTCGTTTGTTGTTGTTTGCGCAATTTTCACGGCGGCCCCGCATCACTCCTCATTTTTACAGTTGCGATCGATCGTATATGTTATAAACATGCGCGCGCAGAAAAATATTCGACAACATGTATTCAATAGATATTTAGATTACGATCCAATAAATGGTTGCATTTATAAATAATAAATAAATGTCTCCATCAATAATTATTCTCATCGCATCATGATGATGAGAAATAAAAAAGTAGGTCGTTGCACATGTTGGCTGCTTGTGTTTGCAGAACGAGATATTTTATTTTCTACTTAAAATTTGCAGTCTTGCTTTACTTTCAGTTAGTTAAGAACATTGATAAAATAAAACACAAAGTATTTTACATTTTAATTTAAATGTTATAAAAATCGACATCGTTTTTATAGAAGATTAAAAAAACGATGTTATTTCGATTTTACGTTATATCGTGTAACTTACAAATAAAAGATATTTTACTATTTCAATTCTGCAATCATTTCTTTTATCTTTACAGAAGATGCAGACGAAGAATGTGAATCTGCCAACGAGTGATTACGAGGTGAGTACATTTGCTAAATAAATCATTTTAAATGTGTGAATTAATGTTAATTTTTCGACCATTGTCAAAAAAATATTTTTCACAAATGTATTAACTTTACTTTCTTTTAAATATGTCTTAATTATTTCGATTGCTCACGAGACTTTCTTATTTATTACATTTATTAACTGCCAAGTGCAGTTTGCGCTGCAAACTTATAGAATGAAATTTATTATGAAACGAAATGTTCAAATATTTTCACTTGGGTTTTAATTTACGTGTGTTCTATCCTATATATGTTGCAGAAACGCCAACTTGACTACCCGACTGGAAGTAAGTACGCTTTTACCCGTTAAACTATCTTCTTCTTAAGCCGGAGGAAAGGCAAATTTTTGTGTCAATTTTATCTTTGAAAGTTACGTGAAAAATCGTGAAGTAGAAAAGAAGCAGAAAACTCGAGCTTTATATCCGCTTTAAAAAACAGAAAAAGCAAATTTCATGTATCATATATGTTTTTGCACAGAATTTTCTTTAAAGATTCATTTTAAAAAATTTACAGATACATTCTTCTATAAATTTAAGTTAATTTTTTAAATAATTTAAAATTATTTAAAGAATTTTGATGAAATATTTTCATTTGTATATTACATAATTAAAAAAGAGCTAGAACACCGGCAAAGTAGAAAGCTTCAAAAGAAACATCACTGGGTCTTTTCCGTCATCCGACTCACTGACTTAATTTCCAATTTTAATATGCATATATGATTCGCATCCTGATTAAATATTTGCACTATCACTGGGGAAATTTAGAAATAAATCATAACTGACATCCGGTCCGGCGAGTGATTCGCGATATTATTATTCGAGTGCAATTAACTCGTGCCGCAACTCGTAACTCATGTTCGCCACTTGTTGCCGGAGAACGCGTTCGCGCCACATAATTTCTTATTAGAGCTTTCATTAGAGTGAGGGATATCAGTGAAACCTCGATATCGTGATCGATAAGGCAGAGATCTCGGAAGTGGGGCTCGTAGCGCGTAAAGATCATCGAACTCAGCAGAGGCCCCTTCGTTTCTGATGCGTGCAGGAGAGCCGAGATTCCTCCTAGGCGCTCGCCATAAACCGTGGCGATAATTTTTAGGTGGAACGAAAACTTATTACTGTCAAACTGCAATTCTGGTTGCGCCGGTGATCGCGGAAGGTATATAAATGAGTCCCGTGCAGTAATTCGGTTCAATTCGAAGAGCTTAATTACAGTTATCGTAATCACGATATAACACGGATAAATCGGCATCGAATTAATTATGGCGGCACCATTCGTCGCGTCATTAGCGGTAATATTAAATGTCGAAACATTTGTACGTGACATAACGACTGCATTATTCTCGCGATACGATTAATTACAGCCGGCGACTTACTCGCAAAAAAATTAATAATCAACGTCACGTAATCGCGCTTAGAAAATGGTAAACTGTTCCACGTTCCCGATTCTCGTTGCTCGTTATTTATTCCATAACCGAGCTACTATTTTTTTCATACTTTTCATACTATTACACCAATACAATACGATACTCACGTTTCACCCGTAATCCCAAGGAAATAATCGACAATAAGTGTTAGTTTAATGTTTTTCTTAGAGTAATTATATTTACATACAAAACATAATAAAAATTATGCCTATATTCTCTCATCTTAAAATCTGAACACGTATCTTTACAAACCCCTAACAAGTCTCTCGTAACTTAATTTAAATTATTGATAATTATATTTAACAGAAAATAGCAATTAAGCCCTTACTATTCCATTATCTGTCTCTATAAATAATTTATGGTTGTCACTACTTAATTATGTCTCATCATATCTCTCAATTTGAGAGAGAATCCATGAGACACAGAGAATTATTTTAATTAATGCAGATCAATATGCTTTTAATCTCCTCAGCTTTCTCAACATATTTTTGACATGTTATACGTGTTCTTAGACGTGATAAGAAATATGTGTGTGTGTGTGTATGAAAATTAAATGTTTAAAATAAATTCACATCTCTTTGGATTTTTTATTTTGATATAACAACATTTGCACCTAACGAGTGATCCCGTCCAACCTGATTCGTCGTAAACTATTCGTGGTTAACACCTATTTTGTGCACGCATCGAAGTCTCTTTTTCACCGATAAAGTAGGGAACTTCGACGGGGCCCGGGCCCCGTGAGGAGATCATCGGACTCAACAGAGGCGCCTCCGCCCTTCCCCGGGACGTAGAAGAGAACGCTTGGATTCCGTTCGTTCGCCATAAACCTTGTCCGTAGCTCGCCGGGTGCGGTGGGACCGGTCGAGACAAGGAGAGGAGAAGGCCCGCTGCGCCTTTTCTCCTGGTACCCACCTGGCGTCTCACCTGAGGCACCTTCAGATACCCAAGTGCCGCGTCGGTTCGCGAGCGCGGTGCGTGGCCTCTCTTCGAGTTCTCACAAGTGTCGTCCTGAGAAAATCTAGCGAAAAACGATTTTTTTCTATCTAGCGCGCTGAGAGAAAAAGATCTGTGCTTTCGGTCGGGATTCTACGCGGTTTTTGCGTATACTACTCGCGATTTCTCGATCTCCAACAGTGAATCATCGTGGAGTCGATTCTGAAGAGAACTAGTTCGGGACGTTGGCGAAATGCGCGAATTCGGCGAACTCGCACGGAAAAAGTGAGGGAATGCTAAAGAATTCGTAGGGCATCGTTATCATCGTAAGGGTTTTGTCATCGCTAGAACTTTGAACGCGCGCAAGTGACGCGAACGGTTCTAATAAAGATGCTGCGCTCGTTAAAACCAGGTATTCACGCGTGCGTCGAAGGGAGTTACTCTCTGCATCTCGGAAAACCGGATTTTTACGTGTGAAGAACGTGCTCGTGAGGAGAGGCAGGAGGAAGAGAAGCCTCTTCACCGGCTACTGGAAAATCCTGCTTGCCTATCCATACTTGTGTTCAAGGACGACCGAGTAAGACGTGAAATTGCAGTCGCTCTGGAATTATCATTGTGAGTCCAATGGCTTCTTCTTTGAGGAAGCACGGTTTATCTTTATATGTTGTTGCGAGAATTATATAGATTTATGATGGAAAAAGATTTTAAAGGATAAGGGATTTTAGATCTTTTAATATTACATAATTTTAATAATAATGATTAATAGAGAATTTTTTAAATTAATGTGGAATTAAATTTCTTGAAAAATATTTTGAGAGAGATTATGTTTTTATATTTTCGATTGAATATTTTAGTAATGAAAAGACCCGAGTTTTTGTCCCGTAACGTCGACAAAAAATATAATATTTTATTAATTGATTAGTTTTAAAAAGTTTAGTTTGAGAAAAAAAGCTTTATTATTTTCGAACTGAAAACAGCTATATCGACGTTTTAGTTTAAGAAAATATTGATTTTAAAATAAAAACCCTATGATTAAAATTAAAATTGGTTGTGATATATTATTTAATATTCTAATTTAATAATCTAATTTTATAACATGAATCCCAAACTTTTTATAAATAAGGAAGTAAAATAGTGTTAATATCATGGGAAAATTACAATGAGAATTTTTTGATCAAATTTACATAAGAAATCAGCTCGAAAATATAGTTCGAAAACAATATAAATCTGTAAACAATGCAGAGAGAAAGAAGAGGTTCAAAATCTTTTTCAGACTACATTGTATCTGATTTCTCAGGCAAATTTGACAAAGTGAATAATTTATTTTGGTTTAATTCTCCCATACTAATTTTTTCTTATTTCTCATAGTTCATTTCAAACAAAAAAAGACTTTGAAAAATAATTAAATAAAATAAATTAAAAATAAAAAACATAAAAAATAAAAAACAAATAATCGAGGGAGAAATAAACCATTAATAAGTATCAATATGAGAGATGGATTAAATAAATAATTAACAATTATATTGCTATAAAGTTAATAATAGATAATCTTTAGAGAAATAGAAATTGTTTTCAATTATTGCAGTTTTATTATTAATAGAGACAATTTTATCTAAATTAAACTGAAATTAAATAATGATGGTATGCAGAGAAGAATATTGTAAATAGGAATACATTTAAATATTGTGATTAAGATTACATATATTTATTTTTCTTGGGTAATTTTAAGAATTATCTATTATTTAGCCAATTAGTTGCCGATCTATTCAACTTTTCGAACTGTTTACATGCATCAGGCAAGGCTTTCGCTATTATTCTCTCGCAAATTATGCGTCGCGAGAAAAAAAAATGCGGCAATACATATTTATCGCGTCCGTCACGGATGCCGACAGCATATTTTCGACTCTCCCGCGGCGATTATCTGTAATCTACTGGCACAAATCCCGGACGGTGATGTGCTGGCCGCGATTCGATCGACCACTTATACAAATCCCGTTTCGAGGACGTATTCGGATTTATGGGTTTATTAATATTTGCCCGCAGGAGAGAATCCGTTTTTCTCAGTCACCTGTGCCGATGACATTATTTCGATCGCAGCTTCTGCCGCGTAACGCGATAAGGAAATACGATCGTCCGTAATGGAACGTGTACGTTTTCTAGGCTTCGGTAACGTGAGATTAATATTACTGGCATTTGCAGAATATAGCGTTCAGAAATTAGATTCATGCTCGATATAAAAATGGAGGTAGATTTTAACTAAAATATCAGTACGTTAAAATACTGTGTTATAGTATATATATAATAATAATAATAAAATTTAAGTATACATTTAAGATAAGAATTAAATAATATTTCTCGCAACAGACATTTTTAATACTAGACATTTTTAGTAATAGATTTTAGTAATAGATAGTAGATAGATTTTAAATAGTGACATTAAATATTTATCTTCTTTTTCTAATTTTGTATTTTTATTTAGCTTGAGCAAGTCTCACAAATTAAATTTGTATAAATCTTACTTAATGATATATTCATCGACACTATTCTACAATTCTTCGTACTAAATGTTAACACGAAAAAACATTGATATTAACAACCTTAATCAAAACCGATGCTTGACTACTCGACGTGTTCCTTGTAATTATCATTTAATTATGATAAATCGATTCCATGCTCTCGGGATTATGGCCTTGCGCAACTCGACGCGATGGCTCTTCGTTGCGAAAAATGTTTGGATTCGTACACTTGAAAGGAATCTGCTGCCTGATTGTGAGTAACTTCGCGAGTGGCTTTGACCTGGCATGAAACATTACGTGCACGTGCAAACTCACGCAGGTTGTGCACATAATTATGCGTCAATAGTCGAGTTCTCTCGCGCTCATTCACCTGTTCCCAGATCGTTTTCCCGTTTCACCAACCTTTTCGCCTCGCTCGTTACTACTCGATGTTATATTTGCCAGTCGTTCACTTTCCTGGCCTCCTTTCACGTGAGAAGTTATCTTTACATATTAATTAATGCTTTTCTACATAGTGTACTTGACCGTTTTTCCTTCAATCATGTATTCATTTGACTAAATATTCTTGTGAACTGAAATAAACTGCAAAGTTAATATCGAAAATAAATTTTAGTAAAATAGCTTACGCGTGACAACAAACACAAATTCTGCGGAACTGCTTTTGATAATGGAAACACGTCGTTCTGAGCGATTTGTTTCGATTAAACATGCGATATTACTACAACGACGAACACGCGATTAGTATTTGCTTATATGTTAC
This sequence comes from Tetramorium parvispinum, assembly GCA_011638315.1. Taxonomy (NCBI): domain Eukaryota; kingdom Metazoa; phylum Arthropoda; class Insecta; order Hymenoptera; family Formicidae; genus Tetramorium; species Tetramorium parvispinum. The sequence continues at coordinate 14,771 of VBVR01002021.1, forward strand.
GTTTCATTAGTTCGAGGTGTTAAACTGTAACGGGAAGTAGAAATGTCGAACATAATACTCGTTAGGTAAATACACATGAAACCATAATTCTAACAAGGTGCGAAGTAAACGAAGCTAAATTCAATGAAGTTGTTACTAAACACCGTTAATACTGGCTTAGCTGCAGCATAACATTTATTTCTCCACATGGGAAACATGACTGAATATCAGGGAGACATGAATTCCAGTATCAGATTGATAAATCACAACGTTTGTAAAAATATAAATGCAAAAAGAAGAATAACGAAAACATTATTAAAATTAAAAATTAAATAATATAATTTTAGAATTATTTTTTTCAATAATTATCGCAACTATTGAAACTTTTAGTTTAATTCACAAATAAAAAGAAAATCGTAGAAGTATAAAATAAACAAGTAATTTAAACATTTTTACATATGCACTTATATGATGACAAAGAAAACATAAAAATTTAAAATTCGAATGGCCCGAAAGAAAACCAGTCCGATATTGAATGCCACTCGCCACGTCAGTAAAAGTAAACTTGCCTGGCGCTAAAACATAAAGTTGTTCTTTATTGCCGTGCTCCTGGTACTGGTTTAATTAAGACGCGCGTCAACTTCCACGTCGTCGCGAAAAACGCGACGATTATAATTCGAGTCAATGTAAACGAATCCATACTGTTTACGATGCATTAGTACAGTCATTTTGAAAAAAAGATTATATCTGCTTTCATTTATTTAAATATTATTGCGATGCCAGGAGGGATACCGTTAAAACATATCGATACTGCGCGACACATTGACAAGTATCTCAAGATGGAAATTAGGAAATATTATGAGAAATACTGTTTTCCGATGTCATTTATTATATATTCCATAATTATAATTTATTGCTGTGACCGCAATGCAAGTTTGCAATTTATTTCAGTAAATAAATCAACTATATAAATGTTCTTAGAAAAGAAAAGTCTTGTCTTTGCATTTCTAAGATATTGTTTATCGATGTCTATCGTAAAAAATTGTTATTTTTAATATTAATATTAAGATATTGCGAGATTAACGATGTCACTATGGAGATATCGTTATCTATCGTTAATGATGCGTGAATCGACTGGTTTGATGGCACAAGTCACAACTGAGCGTCTTCTCTTTATTGTCCCGGAACGCACTCGATTGAATCGCATTGTGGGATAAATTCAAGTACAGTTAGTTCCTGAATAGTTCGATTTATCATCAAATCATCGTTGTGCTAAGCGAGGAACTGTGTCAGAAAAATTGCTATCGATTGACGCGAGCAAACTGTGTCTCGTTTGAATTGTTGTAAATTTAGACCGATTCTTATTTGTTTTTCCTAATCGAATTTTTCAAACTTCCTGTCACCGCAAACTTTGTGGTCAACAAATTAAATAAGTAGTATCTTGTTATTAACCTTTTATTAATTTTACGAAATGAGAAGTAAATTAGTTGAAATTCAATTTTTCATATTTTTCTCATCAGTTATTTTTTCTAATATATTAATGACAAAAATATTTTATTTTTGTAATAGTAAATAATCATAGAGAGAAACTGTTTACAATTAAAGAAATAGCTTTGATTAGATAACTTTGCAATTGGAATCTACATTTTTACAGCATGATTAAATGCAATTCTTTTTCTCTTTTTATGCAAGTTATATATTTTTAATCTTTTTATTAATTTATGAATTTAAAAATTATTTAAAAAATAATATTTTTTAAAATATTTTCATAGCTGTTCGAAGATGACAAAATATAAGTGTAAATATGTAAGTATTTCTAAATTATTCGTAATTTATTGAGATAGAGAAGCTTATAATTTATAATCTTGTTAGTTATATACGAATGGGTTTAGAACTTCTCAATTTAAGTTCAGTAAACTAAGCAAGTTTCTAGTTCCCACGTAATAGTTTCAGAGACATTTGTATTCGCGCAATGCGGAAACGATGCATGTTATTTGCATTCTTTACGTCACATCATTACAATGCTTCGAGCTAAATTTTTTTACATAAATCCTACAAAATTACGAAGATCGTGATTGTTTGTAGGATCTTAAACCTATCATCATTACGATTAAGGTAGGACGTAATAAAGCGGCAACTAGACGCAGGAATGTTTTCTGGATCGCGATGTCGCGAAGGAGACCGCGAGGAGTCTTAATTCGCGATGCTCTTCGTGCACCGAACACTATTCGGCTATTCTTGGTGTCATCCGCGGCAGCCGACACTCTTTGCCACTCGTAATTAATTAGGCGGTCGTATAGAGTGGCGAACACATTGTCGTTAGTGCTTTAGCGTGCGGCGGTGCATACACTGCGTGTATTTTGTCGTGACAAGCCGAGCACATAGCTCAACAACTTTGTAAGCGACATGCTTACTAATTTAATGTCGTGAGCTCGTGCTTTAATCTTTGACCCGAGATAAATTCAGACAAAGTACAAAAAAAAACCTATTTTTGCATAATTTTAATTTCTCTTTTAGACTTTGTTCTGAAAACAGGATGTTTTTTACGTATATTGTGCGACACGCATTAAATCATATAAATCTGTTTCTAGTTCGTAATTATTTGCTAAAGAAATATTTCTCTTCTTTTTTAAAAATATAATATCGACAAACTGAAACTGTTATCAAGCTACAAAATGGGCACATTTTTAAAACTAATGTTTCAATTTTTCGTTTTCAAGCAATTTCCTTAAAATTGAATAAATCTGCAATCGCCCGCGTATGAATGAAACATTTTACGAATATAACTCTCATGATAAATTTTTGCGCGCGGCGCAGGAAAATCAGCCTTAAATCTCTTCGAAAATATATTCGTGCCATCGCTACACTCTTTTGATATTCTTCACCGTAAACGCGTAAATATATTTCCCCATCAACGCGCGCGTGCGTCCTATATTCCTCCTTTTCCATTCCCTTTTATTCCCAGAACCGTCCACGTTTCTAAAGGCCGCATTTGATAACCGCTTCTGCGCTCCCCTATATTCGTGCGTATTTCATATCTGCGAATTCCGCGCGATCTGCCAACACCTGCCGACGTGCCGTTTCGCATTTACCATCTCCTCTCTATGACGAACAAGCCGCGTCGCTCGGAGATGACTTCCTCGCGAGGACATCCAGGACCCTAGGATGTCGACTCATCCCGCGCCACCTCTTCAACGGTACGAACATCTGTCGGCTATCTCTCATATATCGCGTCGTTCCGAATAACTGTACAGTGCTATTCTACGAGATAGGCTATATAGGGATCTAATGATTTTTTGATCGCTTTTTGAGCATAAACTCTTTAGAGAGAGTTGAAAACTTCTGAATGTTGCATCACCTTGCATGACTAAAACAAGTCAATTTTTTGTAGTTTTTAAGTTACTACCGAATTATTTTTGCTAAGAACTTAAATCAATCTGAGAGTCATTTATTTCATGGATGCACTTTTTATTTATAAAAAATTTTTTTAATGTAAAACTATAAAAAATATTATTTAATTATTTATTTCCTGATGAAAATCAACATGCTGTTTGCAGAAGCGGAATAAATAAAAACTTCCTTACCGAGATAAACTGCACGTCATTTAATTATCTCAGGTAATTTCTCTCAATTTGCAGAGACAAATTAACTTCATTAAATTACACAATTAAAGAAAAAAAATGCACTTGCACGACATCGCAGTTGGATAAATCGATTGGATTACATGCGTGATATCGGTCACAATTCGGAATAAAATATTAGATATAAAGCTTGTGATCAGAATGCTAATAATTGATTAGTTTTTGCAAGAGTTCTTAAGGTGTTGAGATTATGTTATGTGAAATCGGCCAGGGCGTGGAAATGAACGAGCATTGTTTCCTTAATTAGACGATAGGTACGTGAGAGCGTTTACAAATATAAGCAATTTTATTATTTTTAGAATGTACAGAGAATTTATTATTTGGAATGTAAATAATTTCTAAAATAAATTTTCGAAAAAAATTTTTGATACAATAAGAAATTATTCAATCAGAAGATTGATATCCAACGTGACAAACGATATAATTTATTCATAATTTTAAACATTTAGGAATACAAAATCAGCTAGACATATTAATTGAATTGTAATGTTTTAAAAGAGAGAAATTTATCATTAAAAAAAATCGAATTATTTTTAAAAATATATTCCTTATTAAAAACTATCTTTAGTATTTTACTCCTAAGGTTTGATGAATCACAAATAGAAATATATTCCTTGAATCTCACAAAACATACTCTGAAGACAAAGGTAATTAGTTGTATGAGAAGGCTCGGAATGAAGATAAAGATACGTGCAGGAGGAAGAGTCGAAAGAGACAGTGAATGTCATTAACACTTACTATCCTTGTTTATTTCGAATAGCACGCACGTCGGGCTCGTTGTGCGTACAACGTATGTGAGTATCAGTAGAAACCGATGGTATGTAGTTATAATGTGTAAACAGGAGCCAGGTGAATGACAGTGAGCTTAAGTAAACGTGACGTTACCGGACCCCGGTTATAACCCCCACGTACTGTTAATTAACATATTTAACATCCGGCCGTATTTATTTTATAAATTACCAATGTAACCTCGAGAAAAAAATACGATTAAACCGTCAAGATAGAAATGTGCGCGTACGTTCGCACAAGTTCGTAAATTCGGTATTTTATTGCTCAGAGAGCATATAACGCCAGTTTTTCCTACCGGTCGTATAAATTACATCCGCGCAGCGGCGTATAAATTATTCCGGATAATCTGCGTAATCGCGAAGGGGCTCGAGATTAGAAAATGTCTTGGCGGAGAAAAGCTTCCTCGGGGAAAAAGCAAGTTGATCGAGTCGACCGTTGAATTAGCGTTCCTTCAATTGTCGGCAGAGATTTTTGAATTTATTTCCGGCATTCTCGTAAAAAAGTTAATGTATTAAAAAAAATTTAAATAGCGAGATTATATTTTTCTAGCCGATTAATATAAAATATAATTAATTAATTAAAATAAAATCAAATATAATGTTAGAAGTATTTAGGTCTAAATTTAATTATATTTACTCTCAATATTTTTGTATGTATTCGATAAGAGAATTTTTTCAGATATAGCATTAAGTATATAATATTAATAATTATATATATCGTGTAATCAGTTATATAATTTTTATAACTAAAGAATAATTTTTTTATAGTTTCTAATTCAATTATTTAACTTCATAAAGTTAGATTAAAATTTTTAGCTATATTATAAATTAGTTTTATGACTTTAAGCTATCGGATCCATATCCTTATTTTATTTACCCGTATCTCTATTCGAATCTTATCTATCCGTAATTCTATCTAGTACATGATCGCGAATATAACATGCGATTTATGAACGGGCACTCTGTGTTGGTTAATTCAGTAGGATTCTTTACTCGCAATCACTCGAGATCCAGGAAATGGAGTGCGAATTAGAGTTTAATTTAAGTTGAGATTTTAATTTGCGAGGGATTGGAATTTAATATGACGCCATCATTCTGTCTCTGATTACGTACGATCACACGTATACGAAAAAAATTGTACGCCTACTTTACGTACCTTTCACCTATATTGTTTGATGTTAAACACCTACCATCGTATCATTTATCAATATAATCGAATGTCATCATATAATCGTATAACATATGTTCGTTGTACACATATGTATAGTTAATATTTGCGATTGTAATTGTTTTCAGAGATGTGTCTCCTCAAAATAAAGATTTATTTGTTACTCACCGGCAACTAATGCACAACAGCGGAGTTATCGGCTACGACGATTGATTCTGTAACACACAAATATAAGATTCAAATTATAGCAACATTCGAAAGATAATGTTTAAAAAAAATTAATTGTGCACGTTAAATTTTATATTATCTTTAAGTAAATATTAAATAAAATAATTATATGATTTTCGAAGAAAAATATTTTACTTCTCAAATTCTCTTAAGATTTCATAAAAATTTTTTCTCTAATTCTTCTTTAAAATATCCAAATAAATTAATCAAACAATTAACAATTAATTAATTGGTACAAATAAAATGTACAAATAATAAATTACTCACCTCAGGGTTGCTCCGCCGACGCACGATGCCTCTCCTAGGCCTTCTCCTCAGATTGCACAACACTCGCGAAAAACACTCACGGATAATTACGATCGCACGCGGATCAATTATTAATAAAAAACTTTCGCGCGACACTGTACAACACTCCCGTTTATAAAATTCTTCATAAGATATCCAGATGTGATTGTCGAACAAATCACTTCGGACAACGAAAACGCCTCAATCTCGTTGAAAGTGCGACTACCGATGGCGAACATGGATATAAATCGAATAAGCGATTAGAAAAAAAATTCCTTAGTCCGATTAGTCCGATGCTTTGGCGGCACTCCCGAACATACGCGCGACGCGACGAACCGGCTGCGGTTCGTTTATTCATTTAAATCGACGATGATGAACACGTTAATTTCATCAGGCTTCCAGGCCTTCAGGTATCCACCACGTCAAGATGTACCTATAACAGAGAATGATTAATGAAAAGAAACGCTCGAAAAAATAAGTTCCAATCAGAATGATATAAAAATACTAAATATAGAAAATTTTATATGAAAAATGGAAAGCATAAAAAGTCAACTATTTTAATCATTATTTAATCATTATGTGCTTAATTCTACAAATATTAATGTATTTTTATTGCACATAAATGCATATAATAACAAGTCAATCGCAATAATCGCGATGATAACCGATGCGAAATTCCGCGAAATATGTGAAATATTTTTAGTAAAAAATTGTTATGTCGCGACTCTATTATTTGAGTCATTGCGACAATACGCGACAATACGCGACAGCACGCACTGCCACTTTGAGTGTTGCACGAGTAATAGAGCGGCGATTTTCCATGCTCGGCATAGATCAACGACCTAGCGATAACAAAGGCACGCTCAGTACATCGTAAACATATCCCAAGGATATATACTAAATATTTAAAATAAATGCAAATTTTTACAACGTGTCGCGTTTCGAGAGATAACGTTACGGTCCACAGAATTTCTCGCGTCACTTAATTGTTCGCTCGAGCGTCGCCACGCGAAAATGATAGTGCAACGATAAAATGTTTTATTACATATAAAATTATCTTTATGTATATAATGCACAATATTTTCGCGACAGTATTTTCTGAAAATTTTGTTCACACGGAAAATTTTTTTTAAAAGGTGACAGTGATGCTAACATTTTTTGTTTAATACTTTTTGTCGGACTTGAAAACAATTTTCATTTTGCCGAAATTATTTGTCACTGTTTATCAAGCATATTCCAGCTGCATAATATCTTATTTTTCATTTATGTTTACGAATTTAAATACACTGAGAATTTAATACACCGAGAAAAAAATATAGTTACAATACTTTTCGAATATTTCCAACACGAAATATGATTAACTTAACTATATATGCATCATTATGTTAACCATAATTATCGTTAGAAGTACTATAAAATTGTGATTGGTTCCAAGAGCAACTATATTTTTTTTTTTCAGTGTATGTACATTGTCAATTTCAAGCACTTTGTAATTGCTATTCTATTAATTAACGTCACACCGAAATGTGTCGATAAACCAATCCATCAAATCCATCAAATTGTAGCAATAAGCTCTCTATGCAATGAGACGCGCGCATTCTTGTATGCACAGCGAATTCGCGAACAATTGTTCGCGTCCCGGAGTTAAACATTCACGTTAATCTGTCGTAATTACAGTATTATATCATCTCATAGATGAATTTCAAGAGGTAATTACTCACCCGACAGTGCGCCGTCGCCGGATCCCAGTCGCCGCGCTTCCGCTTTCAAGTCCTTCGGTTACACTCACTTCGCGAGACACTCGCGAAGCCGCGTTAATTACGCACGAGCCAATTGTCGAGAGTGTTGAAAAATGATCGCACGGCACTCCCGATATTAACGGCCGATATCAATACAACCGTGTATCAATATGACACGCAATTCTGCGAAATGTACGAAGCACTGTTTTAACGATCCGCTATCTTCCGTTATTTAAATTGTTCGATCCGGCCGTATACCTACGTTACTCTCCGCTCTAATCCGACAAAGAACGATAATGACATTGTTACGGGCACATCGCGTATCGGCGAGGAACGCAAAACGCGAGGTAGGTACGCGAATCCACATCGTTAAAAGGAATAATTGTCATATAACGCACGCGACACGCGAAACTAACCTTCCAGTCCGCGTAGTACGCGGAGAGAAGCTTGAGCGGTAAGCGAATCCGACTGGTTCCGAGTGAAGTTGGCGGCAGTAGAAAAACATAGAAAAACATCAGATTTAAAACGTAAGAATCAAACGACCAATGACGATCGAGAACGTAAGCAGCCGTTTCGTGGCGCAGGCAGCGGTGTAAAAATTCCATAAGAAATTCTTCCGTCTTGCCGCTCAAGTTTTCTTTGTGTAGAGTTTCAAAATCGTGCTCCCGCGTTCTCGGCTGTAACCGAGCGCTGTATCCGCTTGCCGCTTGAAACTTACGATTTTCCGTACGCTATAACTTTTGTCGCTTTGGAACAAATCATGCGATATATACGTATCTGTCTCGTAAGTAAATTGATTATCAGCCTTGATAGATTTGCGGATCGTTAATAGTGAGAGTCAAGTTACCAAGTACGTACCACTGGGCATTGCCTAATTTTGCGAAAAGAATTGCGTCTCGAGAGGCAATAGTGCGACGAGCGCGCGGAGCGGAGCGCGAATGTTAGCGCGCCGACCTTCGGTACGCCCCGTGCTCCGCGGAGCGCGTACCGAAGGTCGCCGCGCGCTATCGAAAACAATCGTCAAGGTATCAGTTGACTTGTTATCGTCCGAAATTTTCGACATTATACAAAATAGATTTACGTTGAATATTCCCTTCGTCGCTTCTCAGACAAACTTCGGTCAATGGACTGTAAAATAATTATGTAGGTACGAAAGCTATTCTCGTTTTAAATGTAAGTATAAAATTTGTCTAAAATTTTATAAATATGTACAAAAGATGTCCCAATAATTCACAATAACTTTCAATTAAATTACATGTTTTAATTACTCACTTTTTATACAAAACACTTCATTTTTAAATTTCAATTTACTATCTTTTGGCTGTTATTGACAAAATCTTAATAAATACGAATATATTATTGATTTTTCAATTGCCGGGCACACTCGATTACTGGGACATTTACCTTATCTATATTTAGAAATATACGTTACGTGTCAAATTAATTTCAGCGGTTTATAGCTCTATACATTTACGCTTTGCTTCATCGAAAGTAGCAATTAATTTCATTCGATTGCAAATTAGAACAGGATTAAATTGTGCGTAACAGTTAAACTTAATTGAATTTCAAATTAGATTAGTGTTACTGAGAAATTTCGTTCCAGAAATCTCTTATATACATACATACACACACACACACACACACACACACACACACACACACACACACACATACACACACACACACACACACACACATATATATATATATATATATATATATGCATATCTAAATACGTACTTAATTAAATAGACATGAACCAATAAGTATATTGTATAGGCAGCGTATATTATTTTAAGACTCGTATTTGATAAAGATTCTATAAAAAAACTCATTGTCAATTGAAACCAGTTTTGAAGTATATAATACCATTTAATAAACAGCTCTTACGAATTAATTTGATATTCATTACGTATATTTGCAATTCGACTGAGAAACTGATCAGATGAAGCTTGTTTTTAGACGCACCCTGAATTTTCTTTCTTGCAGTTCAATGCTTAAAAAAAGATCGCATGTACATTAATAGTTTTAAAATCTTGTAGCATTTTTCTACAAATGAATTTTAAAAACCGATTATTTAAATAGAGATCACTTAAAGAGAAAAATGTGACTTAAACTCCAAAAACAAATTTTTTTTAATTAATTGTAAAATTTTATACTCTTTATTATGACATTTTCATATTATAAAGATGTTGAATGTGATGATTTTTTTGTATTGCATAAGTTGATGTAATAAAATAGTGTCTCAGCAATTGTTGAAATAATACTTTAAAAACATATACAATCGGAAATTACGCGTATCTATAAATAAAAAAGTCCTTGTTTGCTTGCAAGTGGAGTATTTGTTACATGTTTTATTACATGCTCGTTAATTGCAAAGATTATTTTTTAAATGGAGGAAACGTAATCTATTAATGATTTATTTGACTATGTTTTAGGCGCAATAAAACATAGCATATTTCGAAACGAAGCAGCGAAATTACTAGCAGCCCATAGCATCGATAAAGTGACGTTCTAAGCTTCGCAAGTCATTTCTCTATTCAATTAACTTCTTCCGCTGGGGAAGTTATTAACATTGGAAATTTGCATTTTACTAGACAAACGCGCTTATGCGCTCATCCTCCGCGAATATCAGCGCGAAGGGAAAATCGATGGAATTTTCATCCTGCAATTTCTATTTCTATCTAATTGTAAGGATTATATTAAATTAAGGGAATAAATTCAATAAAAAATAGTTGTAATAATGAATATAATTTTCAGGTCGATTTATTATTTTTACCGTTACTATTAATTTGAAAACATAAAAGTTAATGAATTTTTCCCAATTGGATTTTTAATCTAACCTAATTAAATTTTATATTCTGTTTGAGAACGTTATGTTTTAAAATAATATCTCGCGTACATTTATATATATATATATATATATATAT
>VBVR01002022.1:0-25529 GCA_011638315.1 Tetramorium parvispinum
TGTTTTATATTTAACATTCCTATACTTAATATAGTGTGTTATAAAAAATTCAGCTTGCTAGCTCATGTGGGCCTTTCGGAAGTACAGCCTTTAAAAGTCTTATTTTCTTGCACATGTACTACTATTGTACATAAGAGGACAGAAACATATTTACAAAATATAACTTGTAAATAGGTAAAAGACCTTGCGCAGATAATTAAAGATTATATTTCGTCTTGAAATGCAGAAAACCTACTTACTTTCTATCGTAAGGGCCTAAGCAGACTGACTTATTATGTTTTATTGGTTTAAGTCTTTGTCTTAGCTAGTCTTGTTTAACAATGCATAATACTGTTTTATGTCTTAAAACATGATAAGTCAGCCATTCTGCTTAGGCTCTTACGTTTGATAATGCATATGTTTGCATTACAATATTTTCCAATAATCGTTCACATATCGTAGTATTTGCTAAAGCTAATATTGAGGTAAATTATAAGTGTTGTATACTTTACATGTGGAAAACTAAAAATTATTTGAATGACTTGAAAGTTTCAAGATTTATTACAATATTTTAAGTGTTTTTTACATGCTTTACATTTGTTAAATATGTATCTGTTATGTCTATACAGGGTGTCCCAAAAGAATCGCACGTCCTTACAATGACAAATTCTAAAATTCCAAGTCGAAAACTCTTATGCGAAAATGTCGAAACTATAAGTTTTTAAATGGGAAGCATTTAAAGAAAACCAGTCAGTTTATCGAAAATTGGCGCGCTCGTACAGGTAATGAAGATGCCCCGTAATTGACGACGTCATACAGTAATGAAGGTGCCCTAATATGAAGTATGTCACAAATTTGCGAGGGACTTTTCTTACATACTATTTTCTTACATCAATAATTTTTTAAAGCAGTTTGAACATGTAAAATCAGTAAAATATTTCAACAAATATTTAACACAAGGCACTTTATCACTATTATACGATGTGTCATACCTGAGCGTGCCAAAATTCTATAAACTGACTGGTTAATTTTAAGTGCTTCCCATTTAAAAAACTTATAGCCTCAACATTTTCTCATAAGAGTTTTCGACTTGGAATTTTCCACAGAATTTGTCATTGTAAGGATGTGCGATCTTTTTGTTTAGAAACGCATATTTTCCTAATTAAAATATTTGCAAAAATATATTTAAAAAATTTTAGAGATTTTTGAGCACTAACTTTTTAAAGAAGCATTTTTAGATTCCTGTTTAAAGGAAATTTTTTGTTCCCATATTATCCAAGAATTAAATTTTCTACAAGATCACAAAGTCTGGCTATTACATTTGGTATCACAAATATATTTAAAATTATTTTAAAAAAGTATGTTGAATGTTCGAATTACATGGTGGCAAATTGCTTGCATCTTGCTTCGTATTTATAAATGTGAGAATCAACCTTACATATGGAGTTAATTGTTATATTTTTACAGCTTTATTTAAAACTAAATAACTGTTCTGTATATTAATATATATTTAAGATTAATATATATCTTTTCATATTAAAGGGATGTAATGTTATATTCTATACAGTATTTAAAAATATTTCTTTTTTTTATTAAAAATCAATTTTAATACAAAATTGCCATGCTTATCTCTGGTCTTTCTTACTAGTAGTACTATATTATCTTAAGTATAAGCTCAATTTGCGTTTTTGCCTGTTTAAATACCTTTTAGTAATATCTTAAATATACCATATTTAAAGTAATTATTTAAAAAAGCATGTGCAAAGGCACTTGAAGGTTATCGAGTTACGAAATGATGAGTTTTGCTCGGTATTTAAAACGATCGATCCCACATATGCGACTCATAATTTTGCAAAGTGTGACGCTGTATGTATTGTCAACGCGAAATCATCGGCAATCGAACCAACAGGACAACATGTAACTTTTCCCTTTGGAAACGTAAAAAATAAAAAGTTTCACATAAACGCAACGATTCCATTGGTTGTAATCCTTGAGTTCACGCGAAACTTTCCACTTTTCACGTTTTCCAAAAATTACATAATTGGTATCCAGGAGCCTCAAATCGTTATTTAAAGTGGGAAATTTAGAACCCTAATATATTTATTAAAGGAGCTCTACACGATCAATAATATTATACAATATTTAATTTATTGCACAGTTATTATTAATCGTGTAAGGATTATGTTGAAAGTTTGTGCAATATATATTGTGTCAATCAAAAATTTGTTGAAATATATTGCATTCTGTGACATATCTGTATTATTGCGCTCTCACATTATCCATAATATTGACCGTATAAAGGGAGCGTCAGATATCGAAATTAGTCAAAAGTAGTTTCATTTGACACCTTTCGCAATGCGTTTTTTAAAGAATCTGTATTTGTAATTATAATTCTTACTCTTCTGCTTATCAGAGCTAAGATATGTTCAATCGGATTCGAATCTGGTGTTTAAGGAGGGAATGCAATGATAAGCTGTATTGTAAAGAAATCATTCTTTAACATTGTAAGCAGTATGGGGTCGTTATCTTACTAAGATTATTCAAAGTCTGCTTCAAATTGAAGTTTCAAAATGAACTTTATTTTATATTATAAGAACATACTTTTTTACCAACAATATCAAGTTTATATTGATTTTTGCGAGAATATTTATATTTCTTTTCTTCTTGAAAATACACTTTTTGCAAATTTTCATTCACGCTTATAGCACGTATATCCAGCGTGGTTTGTTAGTTCTTATCTAACTTATGTTAATTCAATTTTATAAGCAATAATACTTTTCTAAATATCAAATTTTTTTTAGTTTAGATTAGTTTAAAAATTGCAATATAATTTCAAAAGATGGTCCAATTTATATGTATATACTTTAAACTAAAGAATCTCAATACATAAATATATACACATATAAATTTTAGTTAAATTTTTTTAAATTATACTTTTTTCTGTTTAACGATAAAACAAAAATCAAATCTTAAATGTGGAAGACAGATTAATTTTATGAATTTAATTCATATCTTATAACGTAACTTTTTTATGTACATTTTTCAGTAAAATAATTATTATTAAAATATGTTATCCTTATTTGTGAAAACTTTAATCTATATAACGATGATAAGATATGTTTTCAAATTCTTTCATTTGTTTCACACCACGTGTTTTAACATCAATGTCTGCAGAATGGCCAGTAGCCGTATTTACTCATATCTTGAGACCTGTATTATCTTACTCAGACTAGTATTTCCTCTTCAAACCAGCGGAAGCCATCATTATGTTATGTAAAAATTCCTTTGTATATGAGTTTGTTTGATGAAACAAGAAATTATCAATCTCAACTTCACAAGACTTTCATACACAACTGGATTTTATTGAATGTTTTGCAACAGGAAGCAAAAATTTAAGCTATACCTATCTGTTTTATAAAAATGTACCAAAGAAGTTTTTACGTTTTTAGAAGTACATACACAAAAACGTTTAAAAAAAATGTCTTATAATTTATACATATATAAAATTTATTGTGGACATATATTTCGTACTCACATAAAATTTAATAAAGGAGGCACTTCTGAAATCCTGTAATATCTTGAGACTTATCTGAAAAATATATACAAGTTTTTATATCGTACTTATTGAATAATAATAATAATAATAATAATATTTACTATCTTAGAAGATTGTAAATTATTTTTAGATATTCAGGATGTTCTTTCGATTTATGATACGTCAATCTTTGATACATCACTCCGAATAAATAATCAATCATATTGCGTAGATTAGTGGCGGTATTTCCCGCCCCCAAATGGAGTTTGACTCTTGAGTAACATTTATATTATCCTTCCAGTCTAATTCGGTTTTCTGATGAACCATCTTGGTTGTCAGATAATTTTATATAAGTAGACTTGGTACACCACGCAAAGACGAGCTGATACTACTTATCTTCTTCATATAAATAAAGGCCCAAATAGTCTTGAGTGCAGTATCGTTCTGATTTTCTGTCTGTTCGGATCTCGTTAAAGAAAGTTTTCACGTATATGCGCGTAATATAATACATATTACGTTCCAAAAAGTTCGTGGAACATTTATATTTTATTTTTGTTTTGCATACATATATGAAAAACGAGAGGAGAGTCGCAAAAATTTAGAAACGTTGTCAAAATTTCTAAGCGGTGATACAATTCTTTTTTTGCTGTGTATATAAAAAAACGAGAATTACTTCCTTTCAGGTAGGCTCTAATTATATCTCATCTTATATTTCATCTTATATTTCATCAAGTAAAAATTTGACAAAGCAAAATAAAATTTTCTGTATTTATTAAGAACTTGTATGAAAGAATGAGCAAATTAAATTAAAAACGTAATATCAATATTTTTTCTTCTCTGTGATTTACATATCATTTTAACGTCACAAGAAATATCATACTTGATTGGCTCTGATAAAACTCTGGATAAGATAAAATTCTGACCAATGTGTAATAGAATTATTTTAGTACGTCATATACTAATTTATGAACATGTATTTAAACAGCCGTTTCCCCTCCGTTGTTAATGACGTATTACGGAGCTTTAAATATGTTTATATTCACATCTTTTTTTTTAAATTAATGGATATTATTAATATGACAATATTGATACTTTCCACACGCTCCTGTAACAGTATTTAGTTAACTCGGAAGTCACTTTTTCTCTCTTTGCAGGATTCAATCTGCGATAGACTGGTCGACCAGTCTGTTCGTGGGTGCCTGAATAATTGCGACAACTGGAAGTTGGCCCTGAATGCAGAGCCCCCGTGGCTTTGCTAGCACCCCCACAGTGATCTTGTCTTAATCCGCTTCCTCACGACTCACCCAATTAGCATTGACAGCTGCCTCGTATGTTTTTGTTATAAATTTATTTTGAAACAGAATATAAAGTTGACATTTATCTTTTGCACTTATATTCATTGTCTAATTGTTTAACTTTCAGTTTGCTGCCTAGCACCTACAGAGTACTAATTAATTCAATTTCAAACTCAACATGAAGGTAACAAATCTAGATGAACGTATCCATGTCTTGGATAGCGAATCCAATGTTATGACCGTTATCAAAGATATTGCAATGAGTGGTCTACAGGAAGAAGCTTTCTATGTTTTGGATATAGGAGATATTGTACAAAAGCATCAAATCTGGAAAGAAAAATTACCACGAGTTGAGCCCTATTACGGTATGTCATTAATATTTGGAATTTTATTTTCATGAATGATTACTCATAGAAATTCTTCAATTCCAGCTGTGAAGTGTAACGACAGTTTGGTCGTGATTGAAGTATTGGCGGCCCTTGGCGTCAACTTTGATTGTGCATCTAAAGTAAATATGATATGTTAAAATACATTTTTTGTGAAGAGAAATATACATTAACAAGTACATTTCGTAAATATGATATATGTTTTTACTTTGCAGAATGAGATAAATAAAGTGTTGAGTCTTGGTGTAGAACCTTCAAGAATTATCTTTGCTAACCCGGCTAAACCAGCTTCACATATTCGTCACGCTGCTGCAGTAAGAGTAGACACTATGACTGTAGATAATGAAAGCGAGCTGCACAAAATTAAGAAACTTTTCCCAACGGCTAAGGTAATTGCACGTATAACTTCAATAAGTATTACGTATTTTTTCAAATAGTTATACACGATTTTATGTACAATTATAATTTTATCTACATCATATCAATGCAATTCCTTATTTGTCTAGGTTGTTTTGCGAATTCGTTGCGATGCGGAAGTAGCCCTGTGCCCGCTTGGTATGAAATTTGGCTGTGATCCGATGTACGAGGCACCTAATCTTTTACGCCTTGCATACAACTTGGGCCTTGACGTAGTGGGCTTCAGTTTTCACGTTGGTTCCGGATGTCAAGATCCACCTGTATATCATCGCGCTATCCATCATTGCAAGATCCTGTTTGACATGGCTTTTGATATGGGTTTTAAGCCATATCTCTTGGATCTTGGTGGCGGTTATCCAGGCAACAAAGGCACAAGCATCGACAAAATTGCCGAAGTCATCAATAAAGCTCTCGACGAATACTTCAACAGTAAGTTGTTTCCTCCTTATTGGTTATGCAAATATTTTTTGCTTATGCAAATATATTTTGTTTCGGACTTATAATAAACATTTTTTTTAGCTGATGCAGTGCACGTGATTGCTGAACCGGGCCGTTTTTATGTTGCATCTGCATTCACGTTGGCAACGAATATCCATAGCAAACGTTCTATACGCGGAGCTGAAAATACCAACGCTATCACGCACAATATGTATTACATCAACGACGGGGTTTACGGATCATTCAATTGTCTGTTGTACGATCATCAACACGTAACTCCTATTCCTCTGAAGGTAAAGTACTTTAGATGAAGTATCAACGTTGTATTTTTCTGCGCTTTTTTTTAAAATTAACATCTATATTTTGGTCTTTAGAATGGTTGTGGAAAAATGATTGCTTCGAGCGTATGGGGTCCAACATGTGATGGACTGGACAAAATCGTTGAGAATATTATGTTGCATGAGCTGGAGCTTGGCGAATGGTTGATTTTTGAAAATATGGGAGCCTATACATTGCCTGTTGCTTCACCGTTTAATGGATTTCCCATTCCTAAGGTCCATATAGTAGCTGATGAAGACATTTGGTATGGAAATCATATTTATTACAAACTCTCTACTGACCAGTACGTTTTTGTTCTTTAATAAAAAGAATAAAATAATTTTTATATTGATATTTCTCATAGGCTTTTATTGAAAGACGCTGTACCATTGACTGAAGATCACTTTGTTATTGGAAATACACCATCTAATTTACGACTCGGACTGGATATTGAAGGAAACGATATCGATTCATGGAGGGATGCTCATCCAATAGAATTAGCATCGTCTGAAATGTTAACGGACACTTCTAATACTGCGCCGCATTTTATCTTTGAGTATGTCGAGGCGCCACTGAATTAATTTGATTATTTCACTAAAGCTTTGTGAATTTGGGAATACGTATGTGCATTTCAAACCGGATGCATTCAATTGTTGTGTAAAACAATTTTATTATTAATTTAATGAAAAAAAAGATTGTAAATGTCGAAAGATAATTTTCAAATGGTATAATTTTACGTTTACCTTTCTTAAAACTTTGAATTACGTATATATAATTTCACAGAAATATTTCTATATATATCGGGTTTAAGACAATTTGACAATCTGTTTTTCTCAGAAAATTCTCTTTGAAATTACTTCTTTGCTTTTATTACAGATATATTTACTTTTATTAATAAGAATAATTAAGAATTAAGAATTATAAGCTAAGTAGAACGCTAAATGTGGCTTTTCCGACATTGTTGTCGAAGAATAATATTCATGAATATCAAATATCTTTCCTATCGCATAATACATAAAAAAAGGTAGATATTTACATGACATACGTGTCTCTAAGTATATTATCTGTGTAATGAAACGTATTATAGTTTTTACATATATTTCTGATTATAAAAGTCGATGTTTCAAAAGAGAACCGTTCATAAAAATTATCTTGCTTATTTATCTTCTGCAGTTCTTCAATGCATTTAACACAAAATAAAACTATGATTCGTTTCTGACATGGATTTATACACAGATGGAGCAAACGTGAATTTAACAATAGAAAAATTTGTCACGTTTTCTGTATATGAGACAGCGTAGAGAGCATCGATTTAAATGCGCTACGATTTAAAATTTTGAATATCCGAGATAAGTGAATAAGTTCTTTAAAAAGCATGGACTTATTACTCGGGGCAAATTAATGCATTTTTCCATTTTTTTTTCTTAATATTTTTAAGCATTAGTAAAGAAAAAACATTGGAGAATTTATTTTTAAAAAATTGACTACATTATATGTGTACTATACAAAGCACACACATGCGGTCTTTAAAATATTTGCAGCAAATAAATATAAACTCTGTAGGATTGCTAAGAACTTTGCGGCATTGAGGCAGCTGTCATAAGAACCGAAGAAAATTAATTTTTTATTCTATATTATCATTAATATTATTATCGTAATTATTATCAATATATTATGATTAATAAAGTAATAAACGTATTACAATGTAAGAGATCAAATATGTACAAGTATATTACATTTATTACCCTGTTGATCGTTTATTTTAGAAAATCCTGTGCGTATAAATCAAGTATTGGGATCTGACATTTGCCATTACACCCTCTGGAGGCCAAAATTGGAAGTAGCGAGAGCTTGAAACTAAGGGCACTTTACATTACAATTATTATACTTTACTTTACAATTATTGAACATTAACCTGCCCACTCGCAAATATTGTCCATAGTTATCATTTTTAAAAAAATTGTTAATTTCGCCTTAGTTATAAACGTTCAAATCAAGCTCTTCGTCACCATACTGATGACGTAACATGTAGACTATATATACGCATGTCAGATCCCAATAATGAATATATACGAGGAATGTAGAAGCAATTCTTTTATTTTTACTATGTGGATCATTTCCACGTAAAACATTCGCTATTTTTCATTCGATTATAAGAAAAGTTTAACGAGTAATTCTTCCCAGATTTTTACTTCAGAAAAAATGTTAGATTTCCTCATTCCTTCTTATCGTCTTCTTTCTTTTAGATACATATGTTTACATCATCCGCGTCATTTTCCTTTGAGAGAGAGAGAGAGAGAGAGAGACACGTTGCGAACGAGATTTGCTGGCGAAGCAAACGAAAAGATCGCGGAGATTTTTAATGGAAGGATCAGCACGAGCGCATCATGTGCGACCTTTTGATAATTTTTTTCTAATCTTTTTTTCGATACTTCCGCCAAGCTCGTGACGTGCCGCGTATGCAGAATGTGATTTTTTAACGTGAGTGAAGTCACGTTGAATCATGGATATGGCCGAGGAGACATGTGCAATATTAACATCGCCATTTACTAAAAAAATCATTTACGTTAGTACAATACAGTAATTACGTGTAACAGAAAGATGATATATTAACCATCCGATCGTGCGACGCAGAAACTCGAGTGGCCACGGAAATAACGAAATCTCAAACCGATGAAATGTCGATAAAACATTGGCGATTCGATTAGATGAGTGACGACGTACGATTATTTGATTTAAAGCCTATTAGCTGTTCGCAGGGGGTGTTGGCGTTATTCTCAATATAATCCAGCCGTTGATATTTATCTCGTCAGAATCTAAAAAGATAATCTAACGACGCAATTGCGGTGGGAGAAGAAAAATATTTTTAAGTATTTATGTTCAAGTAAAATATTTATATTTATATGTAATATTAATTTAATATAACTCAGATGGCACAAAGAATCCAAAGAATATTTTTTTATTAATAGCGTTTTTGATTCGCTGATTCAACCCGACTCCGAGTTGGATCGAGTCAGGTCATAAGTTCAATTTAAAGTCGTCTGCTACGTAATATGGCGGAATATTTTTTAACAATCAACATAGCTATATTGAAACTTAAAACCGTCATATTTTTTCACAGAAATATATGAAACAAAAAATATTTTAGATAAACCTAAGTTTTTTGTTATAGAACAAAAAATGTTTTGAATAGAAATTCCTATTAAAAATTTTAAAGTTAATCCCCGTCACCACCTACAATCAAGGTTTGGTGACCAACTTCTGGTGAAATTTAAAGACCTTTCAGATCCCTTCAATTAAAAATCTTAAATCTTTAAAATCGATGATATAGTTTTCAAGATTTTCATATGTAAGGTGTAAAGAATTATATGTGTACAGCGTGGACCATCCTGTATATAATATAATTATAAAATTATACGTATATATGAATTAAATAAATATTAACACAATCGAATGAATTAATGTCTCTCTAAAGCGCCATTATCAGTTTTGCGTCAAGCTCCCGTATACCTGGGAAATTTCACAGATAAAGCTAAATGTAAATGGTGACGTTACTGCGATAATTGAAGCTTGAAGAATTAGTTGATTAAGATGAATAATGCACTCGGTCAAAGCGGATGTGCGTGTGTTTGTAGATACATGTGACGATGACTCGAAACTCGGATAATTTTATCAGATAACGATTAACTTATCTATAGCAGACGATTATTTGATTATCGCGGCTCTTCGTTCTGATATGACTTTCGAGTAAAATCTTATCGAGATTATTACGCAACCGGCTAAGACTCTGGAGGTCTAAAACAGCGGAAGAAACATTTCCGCATTTGAAAATAACTTGTTCGGAATCAGCGCACGAATGATAATTGGAAGTTGATATGCCAACAAAGTTATCCCGATAGGAAATAAGAAATCTTTCGAAATCCTTAAAAAGTCGTCGAAGTTATCAGGCAAGTATATGAAAAAATTAATCGAGCTGAAGTTCCAAGAATTTTCAAAGGAATAAGGGTGCAGTCCCATGCACAGCGAAAAATTGAAACGACAAAAAGGGAACCGCAAAATGGAAGTGGAGCATGCGCAGCTGCACAGCGTCGTCTGCTTATTCCGTTTCTTTTTTTTAATTTCGGGCGTCCCATGCACGCTAAAAAACAGGAAAACTGAAGAAAAATCAGACTTTGTTAAAATCGGAAATACTATTTAAAGGTGAAAATTAATAAAATTTGTCATTTATATAAAGAAAATAATTATTATTAAACTTTTGTGTAATAACTACACAGCTTACGTTAAGATTTTGCTTGTGCGTTGACTGAAGTCTAAGTTTACGTACGTATTTAAATTTGAGATCAGTACTTAACGTAACGTAACGAGTTACGGAAGAGCTTGTGCGGTGACCCTAAACGTAGTCTTTGTCGTTCCAATTTTTCGCTGTGCATGGGACTGCACCCTAAAGGCTATAACACACGAATTTCCGTAAGATGTAACAGTAAGATTCAACCAATCGCGTTGCTTAATTCTTACTGTTATGGTTATGTACGGTTGAATTAAGCAATGCGATTGGTTGAATCTTACTGTTACATCTTACGGAAATTCGTGTGTTATAGCCTTAATGGCTCCTGCACACAGGACGCGGTAACATTGCCGCGCGGCGAAAGTTAGGTGCAGTAGCCAATCAAATCATCCGCCGCGCTGAAAAAGTTAAATTCAATCCAACTTTGATTGGCTACTACACCCAACTTCCGCCGCGCGGCAGCGTAAAGCTATATCCACACAATTTGCATAAGTGCATAAGCATATGCATAAGAGAATGGATTGGTCTATTTTATGAAGTTTATGAACCAATCAGTTTTCTTATGCATATGTTTATGCGTTATGCAAGTTTGTCTGGATTGACCCTAAAGCTATATCCACACAAACTTGCATAAGTGCATAAGCATATGCATAAGAGAATGGATTGGTCTATTTTCCTTATGCACAAGTTTATGAACCAATCAGTTTTCTTATGCATATGTTTATGCGTTATGCAAGTTTGTCTGGATTGACCTTAAAGGCCATCGCACACAAAATTGCATAGGCTGCATAAGCATAGCATAAGACCACTGGACCAATGAGCATCTTATGTAACTCAATATGGCGACTTTATGCTGGATGCTCATTGGTCTAGCGGTCTTGTGCTATGCTTATGCAGCCTATGCAATTTTATGTGCGATGGCCTTTACCGCGTCCTGTGTGCAGGAGCCATAATTCCACGCGCATCAAACCGCCATCTGCCGAGCATCATCCGTACACACGTATGTGTACTCGATGATGCTCTAGCTATTTCGTATTCCTGGTTTATATTCATTGAACGGCGTAGTGGAGCGGTACCGTTTCCCAAGGCACCGCGAATAGTTCCTTTTCACGGTGAGTTTCGCTTCGCTCAATCGTTGCTCCGACGCGAGTCAACCCCGACGAACTTTGACGGTCTTCTTCGCGCGCGCACCTCGCCATCCCGAGGGGAAAATCTCCCGCTTTCCACAAAGAGGAAAGAGCACATAGCCATGGGCGTGGATGTCGAAGTCTTGAGTCCTGGAGACGGTAATTATGCACGTTTTATTTTTCTAGGGATTCACCGAATCTCGTTCTCGCTCCTTTCGGGAGAACCTCTTTCCCGTTTCGCTTCCTCTCTCTTTCCCTTTCATTTTCTCTCTCTCTCTGTCTCTCTCGCGCTCACGCTCGCGCGTGTGCTCCGCACCGCGTGGCCGACGCTGCAAAAAATCCTAGCATTTTGTTAAATTAACTCACATCTCATCTCGCAGCTTGAAATGCTGCGAACGAACGTTAGCCGATGTTGCAATGTTTTCTATGGGAGATAAAATGGATTCTAAATGACTACGTGACTTTACCTTATTTGTTCGCCGTTACCAATTTTAAATGGCGATGCCGTGCTCGGTCTCGTCACCCAATATTCAAATGCTCAATTTCATAAATATTTTTATATGCGCAGGTCAAACTTACCCGAAAACCGGGCAAACAGTCGTTGTGCATTATACAGGTGAATATTTTATCGTATAATATTATTATTTCAAATTATACGTGTATAAAGAAAAAATATGAGAAAAAAATTGAAAAACTGCTAGAAAGACATTGTAGTATTGAATGTTTCTGTAAATAATTCTGTAATAAAATTATAAGCTTGTGTAAAAATATAGTTAATTTGAATAAATAAATATAAGAGAAGAATTCTGAACGATAAAGTTGGATCTTTGTGTCATAATATTTTGTGTGAATTTTTATATATATTCTTCATTAACAAAACTACATTATGTTACTTTAAAGTGCAGTTTAAAGCTAAACCTAAAGATAGTACCATCACATATTTATATTGATAATTTAAATAATATTGATAATATCTTTAGATCTTTAAAAATTTTCCATTCCTCTCTCACATTCTAATGATAGAGAATAATTGTTTTCGTTGACATGTTTACAGGTACTCTCGACAATGGGAAGAAATTTGACTCCAGCAGGGACCGCGGCATACCGTTTAAGTTCAAAATCGGAAGGGGCGAAGTAATTAAAGGCTGGGATCAAGGAGTTGCGCAAATGTGCGTTGGGCAGCGGGCCAAGCTAACTTGTTCTCCAGACTTCGCCTATGGTAGCCGAGGTCACCCTGGAATATATCCTTTAATGCAAAATGACATAATGTAAAATATAGATCAAAAAAATGGAAAAACTATTTAGTATAATTATTCTATTAAAAAAAGACTATAAACTATATTAGCCTTGACAGAGACACACTATCCCACCAAATGCCGTTCTCATCTTCGATGTGGAGCTGCTGAAGGTGGAGCCTTGAAATACCTCTTAGAGTGTACCAAACTTGACCAAACGGATTTCAATATGAGAAAGAGAAAAAAGGAAAAAAAAAACGCATCAAATTATGTTAAGTAGTCGTCGCACGAATGGCACATCCTACTCTAATGCCTTAATTCAATCGCTCGTACATTAAAAGCTATATTTGCGATCTTCGCGAAGTAATATATAAAGCGTTGAGAACGTGTTGTCTCCTCGAACTCGCGCGAAAATGACGTACAATTTATACAATGTATAAATTGCCGATCACTAATATTTGAACATTGTCGCATAGTTTTTAGAACTGTAAGGCCGTATATTAATATGTAGTTCGATTATACCTGCTCTCCAAGAGATGCTACTTAATTTGTGTACTTGATTTGTGACCGACTAACCGTGTTCCTATGATGAGCGGTTGAATAAAGGGACCCTCCAGATATTTACGAAATATGTAACCTGTGTTCATTCCATTTACACACGTATTTAGTGATCCTTTGAGTATTTTGTATAAAGATTCAATAAAGGAAAGAGTTGATAATGTAACACTACAGGTTTTCATAGAATAAAGTACAATAAAAAGTTGCTCTGCTCCCTACAAAAATGTATACATCTTTTTTTCACATATCTATTATACGAATAACTGGAGAAAAATGAGAATAAGCATTGCACTATAATAAATCTTTTCTCAGGTTGACAACATATGTTTTAATATATATTTACAAAATATTTTCAACCACTTTCTATATTTATAAATATACATTATACAACTTTTCTCACTCATCGACTCTGCCATGAGAGAAAATTTCTTTTTTGATCTATAACACAGAGATACATAGATATGCCATTTTTAACTTAACATTTTTTAACATTAACAAGAGGATTAAATAACAATGCACATTTAACTGTCCTACTGCCGAACATACATCCAGATTATTTAGTTCTTTCTTCCTGGAATCTGATTTATTTTTACAGGGTGACTCTTTACGTCAATACACATACGAAATTTTTTTGTTTGTTTTATGCTCTACATTCATTCATTGAAGTATCAACCTATTAGATCAGAGTCAACCTATATTGATGAAAATAGTTAATCTGATGATTTTATAAAATCTTTGACGATTACAGAATCATCAACGGTATATCAGAACTTTATATATCTTTATAAATCTTCTGATAAAACCAATAATTAACGATTTTATAAAAGTACTAGTTAACTATTTTCATTATAATTCATATGACATTTGATATCTACTTATTAAAAGTAAATAAGTACAACAACTTAGCAGCATGAATAAAAAAATATATATCTAATATGACAAAAAAATATTTTCTCTATGTACATAAGTCAAAATATAAGTATGTAAAGTATAGTGCTACTGTTTATACTTTGTAGCATGTAGAAAATTGAACATAATGTAACACTACGTTAATGTTAATGCAACAAGAATACTAGCAGTTTAATATACAAACAGCTCTGGAAAATGAATTTCATAAGCTGGGGTTTGACTTGGTTTAGTATCCGTTTGTGGTCCGGTTGCAGGGACTGAGTTGCGCGGATCAACAGACAACGTATTAAATATCTCTGACAATTTACTCTGTAGAACATCGTGCTGTGAACAGAAGAGCAAAGATTAGAAAGTTGCATTAACTACAATAATTTTTAATAATGTATATGCCCATTAATGAACCTTTGGTTGTGTTTTTGACACTAAATCCTGGAATGGCGCATTTCTAAAGAACTGAGAAAGTTGCATTCGCCTCTCTTCTTCCACTGTTTCATTATTATTATTCTCTGTCAAAATTCTCTTCATGCTCTCAAACGTTAATTCTTCACCAGGTAATTTCTGCAAAAAGTTAATTACAGATAAGAAGAATCAAAATTATGCAATACACAATACACAGTAATCCAGAAAATTAGAAAAATTTGAATAATAATATCAAATAATCTTAGATCTTTTCTAAGTTAGTATAAATTAAAATAAATGTAAATCATACCTTTTGTACACCAGGTGAAGAACCTCCGCTATCCAATTCGGGACCTCCAGAATTAATGTCAGCTAGCGAATTCCGTCCAGCATCAACCCATGAATGCCTAGAAAAAAGAAAATTTAATTTTAATTCCTGGTTCCTGATCTGGAATTAGATCAAGAATTTACGCAGTTAAACCTGGAAACCAAACTGGATATTCAAGTACATCGCAAAAGCCTCAAATTTTAAAGAAAATATAATTTTATAATATAAAATCTATATATACAAAAAAGCAGCATTTTCTCATGTTTAATGTGGTAAACTTGATCACTGTATTTAGTAGACAATTACCTGTGTTGTAAAGAATTACCGCTGTAACCTGAACCTTGTTGCAATTTCCCACTGTCAAGGCCAGCTCCCTTTAGGCATTCACTGACAACAGTTTGATCGACTAAAAGGATTGGCGCTAATCTGGATGTTAGACCAGTATCATACTGAGATTGTAAATCCGGCAGCAAATGCGGACTATCATTTCGACGCGCTTCTATCACCTTAAAACGCATTTAATTTCATCAATTGCATATTTTATTTTTAGCAGTACATAATAAATTTTAATATAAAATAAATTTTTTGTTGAAGTCACGATAATTCGAAATTACCTACCTTCTTCGCATAATCCATAAGAGCGGTAATATTACAGACATACGATATTAAGACTAGTAGGCTGATAACTATTGCGTGTAAGTTGAATTTAAGTGAAAGACTAATTTGAGCACTTGTCAGTGCCAAGTCTTGCAAACTCAGCACCAATCTCAGTAACTCCAACACTGTTTCCTCGGAAGCCAATTCAATGGCAAGTAAAGCCAAGGTCGTATAAATAGATTCCACATTTTCTACCGTGTTACTAGACAGCTCTAATGATTCATAAAGCGCTAAGTAGATTTCAGGACCGTGCTTTCGAATAAAGATTACATCAGGTCTGGATGCCTTTTCAATGGCAAGACCGAGCTCTGCTACGTTTACACTAAAAGAAAAAATTATTCGAAAAAATTATGCAAAAAAAGTACAGTACATAAAAATCAATATTTGTTGATAAAATTTACTGATTAAAAAATAAACTTACGTTGGTTTAGCGAGTATTGTAATATTTCGTCGTCTGTCAATTAAGGTGTGGAATATTTTCTGTACAAGAAGTCTCATTTCGGCGTCTGCTGCTAGTGACATTCTCAGTAACGGGTCCAAGAAACTGGGCGGGAATGTTGTATTCAAGTGGATAGTTTGGTACTTTGTGCCAACCTGTAATCATAAACAAAATATCCGTAATAATTAAACTTATATTTTACATTTATAATTTTATGTAATAATAAACGATTTACTTTTAATAGCGACTTTAAAAGTATGCTCTGAAGCAAAACGTCTCCTTTGCCGACCGATACAAGACGATCTGGCTGACTGTACGGAACTTTACTCATAATAAACATCATGATTTCAATTTTCTGATAATCTGGAAGATGATTCGCAAACTCTCCAAGTGCGTTAATAAGAGCTTCTTGATACAATTGCTCGTCACTACTTGATGATTGGTTCCTTGTTACACTAACCCGTAGGTGAGACAGTAAAGAATTTATAATCTCTAATACAGATGGTCCTAGAAAAAGAATGTGCATTATTAAAAAAAGTTTAACACCAGTAGGATTTAATTTCCGCTGTATATTTAATAATTTTATATATATATATATAAATTAACTAGCTAACAGAACTTATAGTGGATCTATTTAATTTTTCTATATCTACTTACCAACACTTTCACCTGCAGCAATTGATATAATCTTAGACAAAGTATCCGCAATGCTAGTGCGAATTTTAGGGGATGACTTTGAGTGATCGTCAAGATGCGTCATTAAAGCTTCCACTACAGTGTAGGAATATTGCGACTGAAATATGCAGGTAAATATTATTAATTATCAAATGTATCAAATATTACTTAATTTACATCATTACATTACCTGGATAGAGAACATAATTATTCTGAAAGTATGAATTGCAAAGTAGTTCGGGACCCATAATTGATGGTTGTCCAGATGTCTGTAATATAAATAATTAAAATAAATTATTAAAATATTTCTTGCATATGTGACTATATATATATACTAATTTCTAAGAGATTCTGTTCTATACCTCAATACAGGTCTTATAACACATCTAATATGACCAAACGATGCGCGCCCGATCAATTCTCGCATGCAAGTTTCCGCAAATTGAGGAGGATCTGATCGTTCTTCAGTTGGGCTGTCTGGGGTCGTGTCCTCCTTATCAGCGTATCTAAAGATACAAATTCGTCAACATGCGTACTTCATAATTCGTTTTTTTAGTTCAATTACCTTGAATTTTGCATATTATACAGCAATGATGGTACAATCTTGTCCATATGTACAGGCTCCCAGATATTCTCGACTAAATCGTCGGAAAGAGTTTTTCTCACAACGCCCTACAGCGAGAAATATATTTGAATATGTATTTGAATATATGTGCAGGTTTACAAATGGGTACCTGTAATCCTTGAATTCCGGCAAGCCTAATTTGCTTGCGCGTAGTAGGATCATCATTATTAGAATGGCACATTGCCGAATATTTCGACACGAAGAAGTCGTAACGGGTGTGATACGAGGGCGTGTCTTCCTCAATATTGGCAAATCTGACAAACTAAAAGTCAATACGTCAAATTAAGTAGAACAGGCTAATGTTTAATCCAGTGGTGATTATCACTTACAGACTGTGTTGCCAGAATTTGTAACTGAGGATCTGTAGATTCCAGTAACTTTTGTACCATTTTCAAGAAGCTCTCGACAAATAGATTCAGAGTTTGTGCATGACAAGCTACCAGGAGTTGATCCATTGCTTCCATGGCGATTATTACAAAGCCATTTCGTCTCCTATTAAAGCACAATTCCTTATCAGGCTTTTTGTTTTATATAACATGTTATTTTATAAAACGACTATAGATGTATTAGCATGCCATATATGTATAGCGCACTGAATTATTGCCAGTCATGTTTACAGCAATCATTAATTTTTCTAGTTCTTATGTACATAGTAGCATACAATTAATTATATAACCAGTGTTACAACATTTGTGTATATTATACTAACAAAAGATGTAAAAGGATATATAGGATATGGAATAATAAATTAGATAAAAAAAAGTTATTAAGGAATCTTCTAGATAGAAAAGGAAATGATATTAAAAGAGATAAAAGAAAAGTCAAGGAAAAAGAAATTAGGTAAGATAAGTAAAAGAAGGCTACAGGCTGATAGAAGAAAACAGAATGAAAGTTATGTAAAGAGTTACAGATAATTTAAGGTATGTGACTAATTTACATTTTGGTACATTTCTATCAATACAAATTAACTTTAATCGTGATTTAACTTACTTTTCATCTTTTTCTAATTCTTAAAACTAAAGGAAGGTAAAAATTAAGATAAACCAAGATTAAAGTTAACCTACATTGGTAGAAATAGACATAAAATATTAATGTAAAGTGTCCATTTTTTGGCCGTAAAGTGAATAAAGCTATTCATTCATTCACTAATGTAAAATATGTTATTATATCACACTTTTCTATATTACCTATAAATATCTCTGGAAGCCCGCTGAAACAAATACTCTCCAATCCTGTCCAATTTCTCAGGACTGCTCAATGAATAGAACGTCAGTTTTTCCATATTGTTCTTGATCAAGCCATCCTGGAGAACAGAAAAGCGCATTAATACAAATCGTCGCGTGCGGGACAGGTGTCAATTTCTCATTCGCCGCAAATATCACAGGTTCAACCATAAATAGAATAATCGTTTTGGTCTCCCGCTTGGTGTCAAGGCCAGCGTTTCGGTATTGATTTACTCGCGAACGAGAAGCTATAAAATGTATCGAACAGAAATGAACTTTACGGGACAAGAGGGGAAAAAAAGAGAGAAAAAAACATAGAAATCTCACCTGGGGATTAACTGGAAAAATATTGTCGACGAGCCTCTTATATCTCGGACGTAACGCAGCGCAACACCAGCAACAACCTGATAAAAAAAAAGATGAAGATAAAAACACGTTGATGTATCACTGTTCGATCGCGATTTGACCAACATCTTTCGAAAGAAAGATTCTTAAGAAAGATTCCGACCGTGTAAATTGTCACACTCACCAAACATTTTGACAGCTCCTGCGGCTTCTGTCGTAAACCGATACAGCTACGCTACGCACGACGACGTGTGCGCAATGCGCACACGCATATGCATGCATACGCACCCTCGGATCGATCGGTCAGCTATCGATAGTCTAGTAAATAATCGACCAAGAAATGAATAGCTTCAAACGAGACAACTATGGGTGGAACATTTCATCAAAAGTTGCCCAGACTGCGCCATTTGTTGGACATGCGCGTTGCGCGTTGCGCTTGCATTTTCTGTTCACGTTTCAGAAGATCTACAAAGTTTTCATAAAAAATTTGAAATTTTTAATAAAGATGGTATCCTACATAGCGAAGAGAATAAAAAAAAATTCTTTTTGAAATTCCCGAATTATAAAATGAATTCTTTTTCCATGCCACTTCTATTTTTAAAACATTTTTCAGAGTTAAAAAGAATTTATTTCTGTCATCAATTCTGTACCCCTTTTCAGAAGAAATTCTTTTTATTCTGTTCTATAGAATCCTTCTTGAAAGTCTTCGTCTTTTGAATTCATTTGAAAAAGATTACACTTTATATCAGTTTATAAAAAAGTTTAAAAAATATATTCTTTTCGATCTCATAACGATTATCTGTGCTATTTCAAATTATATATTTCTAATTTTATAGAGATTGATTTTTCAACAATAATAATTTAAAGATTTAATGATAATTGCATCTTAAAATTTGAATCATCATTTTTAATTTTTGCAAACATATTACGGTTAATTTTATATAAAGAAGGTATATAAAAATACATATCATTTTTAAAATAATTATTTTTATTATAATTATTATTAACTATTAATAAAAATGAAATATCTAAAATTTAAATATTTTCTTTGTCATTTTACGCTTCAATTATAATATCAATTTTTACTTCCAGTTTGGTATTTCAGATTCTTGGAAGATAAAGATATTTATATTTACACAGCTGCAGTTTTAAATTTGCTAAATGATATGTATCGAAAAATATTACTGAATTTTAAGAACTCTAATTAATGATATGATGAATTTTAAGAACTTTAATTAATGATAATAAAAAAAAATTTATATTGTTTTTAATTATATTATATTTAGTTTATCTAACTTACTTAATTTATATTTAATACTTAATTTATATTTATATTTAACTTATATTTAATTAAAGAGCGAGAGAGATGTCTTTTTATTCCTTTTATTAATGAGTTTACCTTTTCGTTATTTTTTATTTATTCAGTTATTTATACAAGCATATAGTGTAATCGTAACTAATTAAGCTGTGAATAGTTTATTTATTTGTCGCACATTTTGCATTTTACTTGCTTAAGTTCGCAATTTGTAGTTTTAATTAGTAGTGTAGTTTAAATTATTTTGTATAAGATTTTAAAACTTAGACAAGAAACATATAATAACATATAATACAATATATAAAGACAATGAAAATGATATATTCATTTTTCTAGAGAGAGAGAGAGAGAGAGAATATGATGAAGCAAATTTATATGTAAGTTCTTTACAATAAAAGTTATCTCTTTTTTTTAATATTTATCTATTTAATTATTCGTTTATAAATGTGCATTATGTATTACTAATTTGTTAAGTTGAATACGTCAAACTTTTTGTTTGCTTTCCGATATCTTACGTGTTACTTGAATGAATAAGCCTTGCAATAATAATAATGAAGAGATACGATTCGCATGTTTGATCATTCTTACGTGTATTTTATCGTTTCCCCTTCATTTAATTCACGACATAATTAAGTTTACAATCCTTAATTTTGCCGTATCTTAATACTTGATGAAAACGTTATCACCTTTACCGTAAGAAATACGACCAGCTGTTCGCCGAAGTCAAATTACAGATATAAATTCACTATAAAAAGGAAATGGAAATGATTATCCTCATTTCTAGTTTCATTTTTGATCTGGTCTGAATCGATTATCGAACATGCTATCACTCATTTTCCTAGTAGTAGGCGTTCTTGCGCAGCGTAAGTAAAAAGTATATTGTATATATAATTTATTCACTTTAATATTACAAAAAGCGGGACTTGGTTTACGATTAATTCTTAACCACCTTATTCTTCACCTACCTTATTCATCCATTCTCCATATATTCCATCTCTCTTATCCTACCTCTTCTTAATTTAAAATTTCTTAATTAAAATTTTCTTCTTTCTTATTTCAAAACTTTTCACAGCCTCGTTTTTTTTCTTACCTTTGTTTCTTCTTCTTCTCTTTTTAATAATTTATCTCTTTTTTCTCTTTATCTGTTATTCTTTTCTTTTCAATCCATAATTTTCTCTTTCTTTCTCCTCATCTAACTCATCGTTCCAAATTTTAATCTTTCATTTTTGTTTCTCTCTAAAATTCCTAAGCCATTCCTTTCTTACTTCTTACATTCTTCTATGAAATGAAAACTTATATTATTTTTCCCTTGTTTATTACATCTTATTTTACCATCTTAATAAATAAAGTATAATGTTATATGACAAATATTCTTTCTCTCTCTCTCTTCCTCGTTACTTTTTGCCGCCGATGAACACTTTACTCATTGGTCATATATATTGTCATATGTTGTGCAAGAAATGCGTATTTATTATACATACGTCATCGATGTACAGAGACATTCGCTGAGGAACCCGAAGCGATTGTCGGCGGTACACCCGCCGGACCGGACGAATTCCCGTATCAATGTTCCTTGAGGTACAGAGGCGATCACATTTGCGGCGGCTCCATCATCGCTCCGACCAAGATCTTGACTGCCGCTCACTGCGTAGATGGTATGGCGTATCCGCCTTACAGCAACTTTAAGGTAGCCACTGGCACCATCGATATCGCTGGAGGTGAGATCCATAATGTGGCAAAAGTTATCGTGCATCCGAAATATTCCGACCAAGCGGAAGATGCTTGGGTTAATGACGTCGCGGTGATCACGGTAAGTTGATTAAAATATCTCTCTTGCTACTGCAATTTGCCTCTGCATCTTCGAAAGTGCCAACCCAGTAAACACAAAACATTACAGCAACATTACAATTTTGTCGCAATGTTGCTGCAATGATCTGTGTTTGCTGGGAGCTTATAATTTCTCTCTAATTTCTCTTTCATATTTTTCTTCCATTTCGCTCTTTTCGTCTAAATCTCCTGTTCATTTCTATCACAACGCGGATTAACTTTAATCTTTAAAAATTTTCTAATTCTTAAAACTAGAGAAAGATAAAAAATAAGTTAAACCGAGATTAAAGTTAATCTGCATTGGTAAAAATATACATTAATCATCTGTTTCGTTCATCTCAGCTCAAGGCACCGATTACATACAGTAAGTACCAAAAGTCGATCGAGCTGGCCACCTCTCGGCCCGCCCCCGGAACGCAATGTACCCTATCCGGATGGGGTCAGACCAGCACGCACGGGATTCTTCTCCCGCGCAAACTTCTAAAGATGAACCAGGCCGTGGTCTCGCAGGAAAAATGCCAGCAAAGCCATTATGAAATGCCTTTGACTGGCAGCCATTTGTGTACACTCAATCGCTACGGAATTGGTGCTTGCAGTGTGAGTAACATTCATTGTCGGATAATTTCTTTAGTCTGATAAAGACGATTGATCCACCGTTGTTGAAAAGTTAAATGGGAAGTAAAAGAAAACGTCTGTCTGCATTTTAGGGTGACAGCGGTGGTCCGCTCGTCGCCAACGGCAAACAGGTCGGTATTACTTCCTGGGTTCTTCCATGTGCTAAGGGTGAGCCTGATGTCTATTCTGATGTCTCCTATCATCTCAACTTCATCAAATCAGCCTAAGAAGAGGCATAAAGAGGCAATCTGTGAAACATAAACGACATATTCGACGTACCATGTCAACTGGTTTCAACGTTCCGAAAGAATACACTGTTACGATATTACAGCACAGTTGTGATATCACACACCTACAATACATTGGTCATTTCTTTAAAAGAAAAGAAACTTCTACATTTATAATATTAATAAAAAAATAAAAACGTTATGATCAAATCTATTCGAGTTGTTGATTTTTAAACAATAATTACGTGAGTCTTTCCAGTTTTCATAACAAATTTAATTATATGCATTACTATATGAATTTCATTTCCTTAATATATGAAAAGTATCGTAAAAGAATCAATATTTCGTTTGTCCTAAATAGACAATATTAAAAAGCTATAGTTTAATTTCTCAATAGAAATTAAGCTATATTAAAATATACAGGTATTAAAACAAATTTTTGCTGAAAGCTGTATTTCGTGTCATAATATTCATGAGTTAATTAACAATAATATCACATCTAGTGTTTTGATGAAATTATCTACATATATGTATAATATATATGTATACAAATTGGTTATACAAATTGCTTAACAAATCATCAGATCACTACATATTGATAATAAAGAAAAAGCAAACTGTTCATATTAATGTTTTGTTAAATTTACTTCGGATTGTTATAATTTTTAACAATTTTTAAGTGAATCAATATTTTTGATATGATAAATTGCAATATAGGAGAAATCAGAAGTAACGTTGTCATTAATATTAATATTACAGCTTATTCAGTAAATAACAAAGCATACTCTTTATTTTATAACGTAGTCTCTTGATATAATAATAACAGTAATGCATTATATAAAATAATAAGTGTGCTAAAAACATCGCGTATTATATTTATAATGACTTTTTAGAAAATAGAGATATTGAGCAAATTTTTCATATCTCCTTCTTTATTTATTTTTTATTACTTGCTGGTATTATTGATTGCAATTTTCTTATAGTCACAAGAAATAATATGCTTTATTTAATTTTTGATGTATTTGATTAATTGTTATTGTAATCAATTTCATAAATAATCTTTTTAGCTAGAAATGGTCGTATACGATAGATAGATCCAAATAAGTCAAAATTTCTCATAAATAATGAAATAATGATTTTAGTCTTAATTAAAGGTCTTGAATAGTTAGAGATGACAGTAATTAGGAATATTTAACAAAATGATAACAATACGATAGTAAATTCAATTTTCTAATTCTTTAATGCATTAAATGCATTAAAACCAAGATCATCTGTGTTTTCGATAGATTTGTGTTTTACTTAAATTACAAAACTTATTATTGTGCTTATTAAATGAGAGTAAATTAACATCACATACTGCGTAAATTTTGCCAGCATAATCAAACAGCAAACAGACGGCAAAAATCGATTAATATCGACGACGCAATACTACAATAAATTGTTACCATTTCGAGAAAAAGATCTCCATTTCATGACTCTGTCATTTGATATATCTTTTTAAATATCTTTAAATACTTTGCTCTATCTTAAGTATCCTACTTTTAAGTATCTTAAGTATGCACCATATTTAAAGGTAGGATAAAGGTACATAATATGGAATACTCGATTTTAAAAGGTTGGTAAAAATGGAGGAATAGGTTTTTTCGAATAAAACAAACTTCAAATTTACTTAAACTCAAACGACAATATTACTTAAGATTTATTTGTGATATTGATCATTTATCAATGTTTAAAGACCTTCAAATTGTACTAAAAAAAGCAAAAAATGGCAAAATCGTCGATTTGAAAAAATGATATCTAATATGTAACACCTAAGGAATTTGTTTAAAAACACGAAAAAACTTTATTTTCTCGTGTTTATTATTACAAATGTATAGTATTTAATTCAAAAGCACAAAGAAACGCACAAAGTTAAAAGTACAAAGAAAATGTCAACTAAATTCATAAATCGCTTTAAAATTAATGCTTGCCAAGTAAGTAACACACATCGAATATATGAGCATAGTATCCTCAATAGAGATGATTGATTCGCCACAGTTAATGAGAAGATTTCGCAATTAAACGAATACTTAATAAAAATTATCTGCATTCTCAGGTTGACAGCGGTAGTCCGCTCATCAGCGGAGACGTGCAGATCAGTATTACTTCCCGGATTTACCCGTGCAAGGAAAACATATGGCAATCTGATATCTTCAGCAATGTTTATTACTATCTCGATTTTATCAAATCAGCCTTAAATGATGTGTAATGACAATTCATAAGACATAAACGACATAAGTCTATTTGATGTATCACGTTCACTGGTATAACATTCTAAAAGAATACACTGTTGCGATGTTGCAAGTATACACGTACCTCGGACTCGGAATATT
>VBVR01002023.1:0-25528 GCA_011638315.1 Tetramorium parvispinum
CTCCTCGACATCCCCCTCCTCCTCCCCCCCTCCCACAATGGCGGGCATCCGCGTGCAGTTCTACGCACGCGACGGACCCCCCCTGGAATTGCACCACGTCCCCGAAGACGCGCGACACCGTTCCCCCTTTGTTCGAATCGATATTTCGCAACGCGTGCACGCCGCGCGCCCAGGCCCCCCCAGCGACGGACGGCGTGACGGCCACGCGCCATTAGATTCGTCGCTCGGGTACCCGAACGGTCGGTTGTTTACGCACGCACGGCGACCCGAGGTCATTGGAAGAAATCGACGCGCGGGGAGTGTCACCTTGCCGTACAAAAGTTACGGGACGCGACGGGACGGAGGAGAAATTTAGAACGGCCGTGAGGGAGAGGGAGAGAGAGAGACGCGCGCGTGTGCGCGCGTACGTGTGGTGTATTTTACTTTTACGTTATTTTTAAACCGACGATGCACAAAACACACGAACAAAGCCGTGTAAATTCAATCTCTGTCCCGCACTCCGCAGTCACGGTCTCGAGATGTGCCCGGTATTGCTTTTATTTGGACATTAGGAAAATTCCCCGTTGCTCCCCGTTTTGTACAAGTCGAGCCTCTGAGCCACCCGCTCGTACGCGTGAATAATGGTATAGATCCCGCGTGTAAATATGCCACACGAGTGACTTTGCTGTTTTGCAGGTTTATAGTATACAGTGAGTACGCTTCGCACCGAGGAAACAGTAACCTGTCGTCGTTGTGATCGAGTTGGCAGTAAGTTTGTCGTTTGGAGGGAAGGATGTCACTAAAACCCAAGAGAGTGGATTTTAATCAAACGTGGCACGTACTGCAAGAGACTATCAAGGGAGTGATAACGCTGGCAAACATCCCACGCGCTATATGGAACGATAGATTTAGGTACGACATCTGAGAATGGTTTTACGCCCTTCGCCAATGTGGAGAAGTGTATGCTAAGAGTGTGTGTGTGTTACGATTGCAGCGACGTTTACTCTTTGTGCGTTGCGTATCCCGAGCCGCTGGCGGACCGTCTGTACGACGAGACAAAGAGGTTTTTGGTTAACCATGTAGACCACTTGCTGGTACAGGTCAATTCATACCGTGACAAGTGGGATCTGCTCCCAGCGTACTATCGCGCCTGGACGGAGTACTCGCAGGGCATATACTACTTGCATAGTTTGTACTTATACCTCAATCAGCAACACATCAAGAAGCAGAAGCTCTCCGAGGCGGAACTTATCTATGGCACGAGCTTGCACAATAGGGAGGAAGAATGCCAGGAGCAGATGGAGATTGGCGAATTGGGTCTGGACATTTGGAAGAAGAAGATGATAATACCGCTCAAGGAAAAGCTAGTTTCTCTTCTTCTTACATGCATCGATGCCGATAGAGATTCAAAGTTGCTTGCACCAACTGACGTTATTTGTGGAGTGATAGAGAGTTTCGTTCGGGTCGAAGAGCACAAGATGAAGGGAAAACTAAACGTAATAAGTTACAAATTTATTTTTTTTATATAAGAAAATGGTTTCTTTCGAATTATTTATTGAATCAAATTTTATATTTTACACAGTTATATCAAGAAATTTTTGAAGAGCCTTTTTTGGAGGCTAGTGGAGAGTTTTACACGACTGAGGCGTCATCGTTGTTGCAACAGTCGGATGTTACACGGTATATAGAGAAAGTTACATGGAGACTCACTCAAGAGGAAACACGTGCTTACAAATTCCTTCACAAGAGTTCTGTAGCAAAAGTGCGCTATCTTTTTTTCGTGCGCGTTTCAGAAATAACTTTGAGAGCTGTTGGACATACAACAGCAATGTTTTTCGTTGCAGGTCAGAGCATGTTGTGAGGATAAAATGGTAGCTGCACACGTGGATTTGCTTCATTCGGAGGCGGAGATGATGATAAAGAATGAAAGTCGACGAAATTTGGCTCTTCTTTATCCATTATTGAGGTCCTTACCAGGAGGTTTAGATCCGCTTGTGCAACATCTTACTCAACATATTACGCAACAGGGATTACAAGCAATCGGTCCTTTGCAGGGAGAAAATGTGAATATAATAGAATGTTTGAGAATATAAGTGAATAAATAGAAATTTGTGCAATTTTATAAAAAAACAAATTTCCAATTTCAGGTATACATGCAATTTGTGGAGAATATGTTAAATGTACATTCTAAGTATTCAGAAATGATTAAGGAAGTGTTCAATTCAGATCAAAGTTTTGTAGGTGCTCTCGATAAAGCTTGCTCCGCCATCGTAAATTACAGGCCCGCTCCGAAGCAGCCTGTTCGAGCGCCAGAATTGGTAAGTTGTTTAGAAGCGATATTTTTAACGACGTAGGCGACGGTTTTTATTGATAAATACTGATACAATATTTGTATCTTTCACTTAGCTGGCGAAATATTGCGACACTCTACTGAAAAAGTCTCCCAGAGCTGCCTCCGAGAGCGAAATCGAGGATAAGCTGAAGCGCTCCATAATCGTTTTTAAGTACGTGGATGACAAGGATGTGTTTCAAAAGTTCTACTCGCGCATGTTAGCGAAGCGATTGATACATCAGCAGTCGCAGTCGATGGATGCAGAGGAGATGATGATCGACGATCTGAAACGGGCGTGCGGTTACGAGTTTACGAACAAACTTCATCGCATGTTCACGGACATGTCCGTCTCGGCGGATCTCAACGCCAAGTTCACGGCGACCCTGCGGGAGGGTGACGGAGAGAATCAATTGGGCACCGGTTTCGCGGTTAAAGTGTTGCAAGCTGGCGCGTGGCCGCTCGGTCTACCGCCATCGCCCGGCCCGTTCCACGTTCCGCAGCAGTTGGAGAAGTCCATCCAGGCTTTCGAGGCGTTCTATCACATGCAGTTTAGCGGACGAAAGCTCACGTGGCTGCATCATCTGAGCCAAGGCGAACTCAAGTTTAATTACTTGAAGAAACCGTATTTGGTCACCGTGCAAACGTATCAAATGGCGTTGCTGTTGCTCTTCGAGCACTGCGACACGATACCGTGCAAGGAAGCGGCCGCCTCGTTACGTCTGTCGCACGATCAGCTAGTGAAGCATGCCGCCAGCCTTGTGGATTGCAAGATCCTCAACAAATCCAACGACGGCGAACTTGAGGAGGATACCATCCTTACGCTCAATTTTAGTTACTCCAACAAGAGAACAAAGTTTCGTGTGACAGGTGTGTTGCAACGAGACGCGCCACAGGATGCGGAGGCAACGCACCGCAGTGTGGACGAAGACAGAAAGATGTTCTTGCAAGCAGCTATAGTTCGTATCATGAAAAGCCGCAAGCTATTGAGACACAATCAACTCATACAGGAGGTGAATTGGCAGTTTCGAGAGTTCAATACAAGCCGCACAATAGTCTTTCGTAGCGAAGTTTAATATAATTCTATTGTTTCAGGTGCTGAGCCAATCGAAGGTTACTTTCGCACCTTCTATCGGAATGATTAAAAAGTGCATTGAAACTCTGATAGATAAACAGTATATCGAACGTACAGCGAATAGCGCGGACGAGTACTCATACATTGCGTAACCTTTTAACGTCTGTCACTAATTTATTTCATTTGAGATGCGTCCCAAACGGCAGCTTCTGCTGAGCTCTGATCGACGAGACAGATCATTAATTAGCTTCAACAATCATTGAAATCTTCAACGATAACACTGTCCGACAGCATTTTTGTAACGTGAATATGAATAGTTATTTCTAATGTATTTTTGCCTCCTGAACACGAATCCGTTATCCAAATTTGGCTATCACGTCAATTTTGAGAAAAATGGCGTCAAAGTAGCCAAAAATGGCCAAACAAACAGACTACACACGGAGTAACATGTTTATGGTAGGATGCATTAACGACTCACATCTATTATATTATTTAACTCTAAAAGCATTTATTTTGTACATAATGCAGTATTAAGATAGAATAAAATATCTTTTGCATGTGTCTTTCATATATAGGACAAAGAGCTATTTTCAAATTATTATATTTCGAAAAGGAAAAATTATATCGATACAAAACAAAATGCATTTTAAAGAAAAAAGTTGGTACTTTTGAATGGTATAAATAAAATTTGGAAAAAAATTACCGGCGTTATAACGTGTTGAAAACCCTCGAAATCGTAATTTTTGGTCGCCATTTTTCTCAAAATTGTGACGTGATAATCAAATTTGGATAACAGATTTGCGGGAGTTCAGCGGGCAAAAATACGTTGAAAATGACTATTCATACTTACGTTACAAAAAAAGTCAAATTTTGTCGGACAGTGTAATTAGTTGTTGAAAAAAAAGAACACCAGTGAAAAAAGGAAATGAGCTCCCAATGACGTTTGAAAGATCGGGAAAAGCATCTTAGACCGCTTATTCGCTCCTAGGATCAATCAATTAATTAATAAATACTTTAATTAATTTACCGACTTGTAACATATGCACACTGAATAAAGTTGACGTTACTATTTTATATTGGAGTAACACGTCTTATAAAGAGTAATTTTATATATAATATAAATTTATTACTTTCCTTTAGAATTTACTTGTCTGAGAAATAGAGCAATCCGTTATATATACATCTTTTCTCTTATAAAATGTATACAATCATCTTTAATCCAAGAATATGATTGCGATATAAATTCTCATCGACAAACGATGAATATATAAATATTTAATGACTTCGCACGGTCATTTGTAAATAATATTATATGCGTCATATCATGCAATCAATGTTAAAATTCTAATTTCATCATAAAAATTTCATTCGTTGTTCGATAAGCAGTAGCCTTCGCGAATTCTTATACTTTACGCAACGTACTCTTTCTCATTAAAATTATATTGCAAGTTATTTTACTATAATCGATAAATCGCGTAACTTCTCAGAAAGCATGGAATGTTATCCAGGTTACAAATAATACGTTATGCTATATATATATTTAATATTATTAGGAACG
Organism: Tetramorium parvispinum; assembly: GCA_011638315.1. Classification (NCBI taxonomy): domain Eukaryota; kingdom Metazoa; phylum Arthropoda; class Insecta; order Hymenoptera; family Formicidae; genus Tetramorium; species Tetramorium parvispinum. Next base: position 4,942 of record VBVR01002023.1, read on the forward strand.
TGGAGGCTTTAATTGTAGCAATTCAGGATCGAGCAGTGAATTATTGTCAGCTTCTGCCTCCGTTGATTTGTTCATGGTGTTGACGATAAGAGACGACGCGCTGTCCGTGTTGTTGTAAGGAGAGAAGCCTGCCCATTCCATGCCGAGGTATATGGGACTACACGGTGATTCCAGTAACAAGTGATCCGAGTGTTGCGACTGATGCTGCTGCTGCTGCTGCTGCTGCTGCATCTCTTGACAGTCCGACGGTGGTAAATGCGACGACGTCATGTGAGTTGCGATCTTACACTGCTTCTCCTGCTTGCGCCATTTCGCTCTCCGATTTTGGAACCACACCTGTTTCGCAAGGAAACTTACAGTGACGCAAATTCTTTCAACCAGATATACCGCAAGAGTGCATACGATACTGTTAAGGAAAACATGCGGAAATTACTTGTACTCTAGCTTCGGTCAATTGGATACGAACTGCGAGTTCCTCCCGAAAGAACACGTCGGGATAATGGGTCTTCTGAAAAGCACGCTCCAGTTCCTCCAGCTGGAAATTGGAAAATGTGGTGCGGTACCTACGCTGCTTCCTCTTGCCGATGACACAGGACGGTCTCTCCTCGCTCTCAGGGCTAGTCGAGAAGTCGTACGCTGCAAGAAGATGCAGATTATTCGTCGCGACGATACTGTCCTGACAAGATTGTACATTACGGGCTGGGAACGTTGCAGTGAAATTTACAAAATAACAGAGTATCCGTCACGAAGCAATTTTCGCTCGTCGTCGGATTTTACCGTCGCGGCGGTTCGCGGGGCAGGTCGGAGCGGCAAACGCTTCATAACTGTTAAACTGATTACCGCTAACTCTATTTAAGAAAAAGGGTTGACTGCGGATCCACTTAATGCACTTAGCAATAACTTAATTGAGCGACACTCTACCCCAAGTTGGGACAGCGGAGACGGAGGCGGTTAATTAAATCAGGCCCCGGGTTGGCACGCGGCCTCGTGCACTTACTGAATTTCGCAGGGAAGCAGACGGAGGTGGATTGCGCGCCGCCAATCAGACCGCTCAGGGTGGTTGACTGCAGATCGTCCGCCTGGTTGACGTCGTCGGGGACACTCGTGGACGACGCTACGATCGCACCGGCGGACACCAGCGGATCGCGCGGCGCGCCGACCAGAAATAGCTGCCTGCCGCTCTCGTTGCCGCTCTCGTCCTCGTTCAGATCCATCCTGCGGGAACTGCTCCTAGCCCGCCGAGGGAAGCCGACGGATCGAGGATAATCGAATCAATTCGCACACGAAGCGAGGCGCGCGATATGACGTTGAAGTCACAGTCGACTAGGAAGTTGATTCGCATTCGAGCCAACTGCGCCGCGAACCTCTCGGCGTTTCCTCGTCCTCCGTTTTCTTCGAGGTTTTTTTTTCCTTTCCTTACACTTGTACAACGCATATAGACAGAGTAGGGGACAGAGTATACTCAAAGTGAACTCCCTCAAGGGATGTGGTGAAGCCTAAAAAATGTGTTGCTTGTACACCACTAATCAATAGCTCACGGCTGTTATAGTACGACTGCGATGAAGGAAGTTGTAGATCTCTCGTCGATCTTTTACGACGAGTCAACTTTGCACAGTTGCAATTTTTCAATTTTTCAGTCGTATTTTTATGATGGCAATCTTCCACATAGCAGTTTATTAAACTGTAAGACGCAACATCTTCACACGTATTGAAAAGATGTTAAGCGCTGCGTTTAATTAATTCTGCATTTCTTTTTGCGAATCGATAATTTCAGGGATTTATTAGTGATATAAATATTACAGTTCGATACTATAGAAATAAAAAATAATGCACATAAAATGTAACTTTTTTTTTTAAACTTTATTGCTCGCGGTGTAGTGTATTACAATATGTACAAAACTTATTGCGTTTATTCATACTTAACAAATAACAAATAAATTGCATGTGCTTTAGCAGTGCAGGACTCACCCCTCACAGTCTCAAGAGTGAAAAACTTGGATCAAAACGTATTTCAGACACATTAGGCCTTGTTTAAAAACACTACTGATAAAACTTTATAAATTTTGATTTATGATCTCTTTAATTGTGTAGATTTCCACAAAATTAGATTGTCAATATCGTATCGCTACGTATCCATAATAAGTGTCTGATATAAAGGACGAAAATCGGATGGCTCGTAAGAAATTGTTCACACGTGCGTTGTTCTATTTTCACGTAGTCTGTTCACGCGTTACGTACGATTGGTCCCGCATTAGGTACGATTATTAGGACCGTTTCGGGAATCGCTTTAGACGTAGAAGAGACGGACTCGACTGGTAGACACTAAGAGATCATCGTCGAAGAATTTTGTTTCTATCACTACGTTGCCGCTATTCGTAAAAGAAAAGAAATACAATTAATCGATGAAACAAGTGGAAAAAAAAACACACATACAAGGATGTGGAACTACACTTACTTCAATACGTTCGCTGGCATCATCTGACTCTCCGGCGCCGCCTGGATCAGACTCTGCCATGTGTTGGTGCTGTTGGGAATGACGAATCCAAATTCAAAGAACCACTCCTCTAGGCAGCGTCCCTTGAACAGTACCTTCTGTTCCAGACGAAACCTCTCCATCGGTTCTGCAGAGCTAAAGTTGATTTCCCTCGACACTGCACGGCATCGCAGAATTTTCTTCGGTACACGAGCCTCATGTTCTACGTCAGGTACAGATCTATGAGGAGACCTAGGCTTTAATTTGTCCTTATCTTTCAATGAGGTATTCGATAGGAATAGATAGACGATTATACTCACAAGTCTTCATTACCCTGCCAGAGAATCTTCCCGCTGTCGGCATCACGCAGATTCATCCAATTACTAAGGGAAACCATAATTAAGGAAGCATATCTGTTTACATATTTACAAACACAGTTGTCGAACCGACGTTCTAAAGATCTGTTCTTTGCAACTGCACTGTTACCATACTTTTAATGTTTAAAATGACCTAGATAATTAGACGTTGGAGAGAAAACGATAGAAGATACAACTCAGTCCACACAGAGCATCATTTGTAACATAACATTGTAACATAATATGTTATATTAAATTTACATTGTTGGGTGCGAAATTATAACGTAGATGTAACGTCACTGATGCTCCGTGTCGACTGGGAAGCTCAGTCACAAGAAACAACCCAAGTAGAACAAAAATTATAATGCCATCATATTGACATCAAAATAATGCTAAAAAAAACAGCGATAAAATGCGACCATGATGACATATTGATATTTTGGAGTTATTTTGATGTCTCTGGAGTTGATTTTGACATATTTGTGACTTCTTGTTCTATCTGGGAAATGTCAGAATTGTTTGTACATAAAACATTTTCGTTTCTAACCTACAAAGCGCCGCCAGACGACCGTGGAGCGGTCGCGCTTAAACTAATTCGCAAATTAAAGGATACACCTGAAAGCCCTTGAGGATGTCCTCCCCGCGAGACGGCATGCTTAGGCCCGGTCGACAGAACGAATTGACGCGATTATGCAAAACGGGAAAGCGGCGATTATCGATCCCCCATGCCTCCGAGTCACTTTGAATTGTAAACACTGGCGTGCCGCCGAACGCGGCGGCGCAGCGGCCATGGCCGCGCGGAAAGAAATCCGCGGCGGAAATCGCGCGTCGTCGGCCAATCGCACGCTCGGGATTCGCGATCGCGATTGGCCGGCGGTCGCCATTCGAGTCTTGCGATTATTTTATGCTCCACGGCCTTGACCGTCGGTGAACTTCAAGTAGTATATTTAATTGTAATTTTCATCAGTATACAAGAAGAAGAGATAGGTTAACTGGCCGCAGCTACGTAATGAAGAAGAAGAAACAACTTATTTGCATATATATTTGATTTCGAAACGGGGAGAAAACGTCGTTTTTACTTTTCCATAGAACAATGACTCGATGGCGTCAAAAACATCCCTTTTAAATATTCCTGGTAGAATTGTATCTTGGGACGACGAAGGGAGGCAGTTAGCTTCAAACTTATCTTTTTAAATCTTCTTAAATCTGAAATTTATGATTATAATTTAAATTAAAATTTTTAATACAATATTTAATTTAATTCTTTAATCTTTTGATCATTTTCAGAGCACGCAAATAAAAAATTTATTGAAACAGAGGGATTTTTGTTAAAAGGAGATAAAGCACGAATAATTTTAGGTGGCTCCGTTTTAGCTTCATTTCAGAAAGTTAAGCGTCTTGAAAAATTTTATAATTCGAAATGGAGATCGGCTTTTTGTCAAAGGATTAGCGAAGAGTTGGCAATTTTTTTATTACACGCGATTTTAATGGATTTTTAACGTTCCGTATAATAGTTGCAGCGTAAGCGGCGCGATGAAAGGAAGAAAGAAGGAAAAAAGGGGATGCTTCCGGTTAAACCGCAAGTCGCCGACAATGGAAGCGCGCCGCGCCGTGAATTGATCGTCGTAAATCGATGAATAGAAAAATGCGCGAGATTGCGGAGCGTCAAGGTCCCCGGCATTCTTATGATGACTGGAATGAAACGGCAGAAATTATTTCCACCGAGATACCGTAATAGAGAGGTGTGCAATCGGATGAACGGAAGATGTAAAACTCCAGAGATTTTTCTCTCTCGCCTACTGATCTTGTAAATTATCTTCATCGCGAGGCTGTACCTCTTCGTAGACTAGATCTTTGCTCCAATTTGAGCAAACATTTTTCGATGCATTTATTGATTCGCTGCTAACTAATTAACGTAGTTAGAAATTTTCCCAGGCGTGAGGGAGTATCGAGGATGAATGATGATACGAATAGAACGTGGAATCGGATCTCCTTAATTGGATAATCGAATAATCAGAACTCAAGTAGGGTAAATTTGAATCGAGAGACAAATGGAAGGATAATTGATAAATGGATAATTGAGATTTAGATGGGAAGAAGTAGCAGGATTGGCAAAAGGGCGATTTATTCTACTGTTCTGCACCGGCAATCTGGTCTACATGCATCAATGGGTCAATAGAAAGAGCATGTTGTATCGAGCAATAGAATGCGAAGTGCCCGAAGAATCGGCATCCAGTGACCCGTTTAAGGAACGCTTTTGTAGACGCAAATTCAATGGACAAAAAGTTTACGTCTTTTACTACAGCATCACTACAATTTGGATCAATAAAGCTTGGTTAATAATCGGTAAATGAATTGATATTTATACATTATATATGCATAATTGAAAAAAAATTCTATTCTATAAAATTGTTAATGTATAGAGAAATAATTAAATTACAAAGTTTTTGTTTCTATCGTATCTTGATTTTTTGCAGTATTTAAATTCTTATTCCTTGTACCGTGGATTGCGCTGAAAAATTGAAAGATGACGAACACCTTTGGAGTACATTGCGTATCTTGAAGCAGCGAAATCAAATCTCTCGCCTCAGATACGAGAATATCCTCCGCAGATTCTCTCTCTACCAGTTACTTCGAAGATCTTTCCGATGAATGAAGGGGGTGGAGCGTCAGTACCAAGAAACCACAAAGATTTATACGCACGTATGAGACGGAGCGAGGAAAATTTAGTGTAGGTAAAAAAACTTGGTTTTAGGGAAAGGAGTTGCTGTGATTTATGTATTTCTTTTTTAGACATCGCTCTCTACCCTGTTTGGCGGGCGTTCGCTTGCATCCTTCTGCACCAATACCCGAATTTCCGTCGTCGTGTACATCTGCAGGTTTCGCATGTATACGTAAATACGTGTGCGCGGGTGGTGCTGGCCGCGGAATGGGATGGAAGCGAGAGGGTGAGGACGAGAGCGGGCCGGGTCGACCGCGCAAATCTCTGCACATACATATGCGTGTGTATGAGTGTACACACATACATGCGCCGCTTCAATGCGCCGTGCGGTGTATGTGTATCTACACGGGGTGGCGAAGATGAGAGAGGGAGAGAGAGAAAGAGAGAGATCGGGGATGGTGGGTGCCACGGTGACGTCAGTGCTCTGATCGTCAGTTGCGCAGAGACGGGGTTGGTCACCGCGAAAGCGCGTCGCGGCTACGTCAGAATGACGGGCCGAGCGAGCAGCAGCCGTTAAACCACCCTCTTCGGTCGGGGGCTCTCTCCACGGGCGGGCTGACGGTCCTAGGGGTAAAAACACCGTTCTAGATCCCCACGATCGTGTCCTGGCGTCGCCGCTGGACACGCCGCTTGTCCATGTCGTCGCGCGGTAAGTCACGCGCGCGCAGCATCCCGATAAATCGCCTTCGTTCTCTTCTGCAGAGGGGTGCGCGAGCATGGAAAAGGGAGCGGTGTCGTGAAGCGAGGCGGAAGGCGCGTGTCCTCCGCGCGCGCGTGGTCAACGGGTGTGCGACCCAGGGTAGCCGAGTGCCGGCGACGATGGCGAGCTCGGGCTCGGCGGTCGACGGGGTCGGCGACGACGGCACGACGGGCGTGCCGGGCGGCGGGCCCAGGAACCCCCTCACCTGCGGCGTCTGCCACGATTACTACAACGAGCCCTGCCTGCTCTCCTGTTTCCACACCTTCTGTGCCCGTTGCATACACGGCCCACACATTGACGGGACGGTCAAGTGTCCCATGTGCGGGTAGATAACATGTGACGATTTATCCAGCGCAGCGTTTTTCGCATAAATATCATACACACCCACGCATATATTTGTTTAAAATACTTTTTCATTTAATAAATAGATACCTTTTTTTAGTTGTTATATTTTTATTTGTGTTACGTCTTTATAAATTTCTTTACGATATTATGAGCGATATGTAATAATGTTGCATTATGTTAATATTTCATCATCATTATACAGGCAACAAACACAATTGAAAGATGGAGCGCAACTACCACCTCCCGATCAGCTGATACGCCAATTGGTGGAACTGGCAAACTCCGAAAATCCACCTTGTGCCAATTGTGACAAGCGCGATAAGTCTACTATGTTTTTCTGTACAACATGCGGTATGTTATTGAGGGAGATATCTTTCAACTAGTATCAAGTAGTATAGAAAAAGCAAGTGTCATACATTTACAGGACAAGCGCTTTGCACCCACTGCAGAGAAAACACCCATCGTGCGAAGATGTTCTCCACCCACGAGGTGGTGCACATGAGCAAATGCGCTAAAGATACCCAGCGTCGCTGTCCAAGTCACGGCGAGCAGTATATAATGTTCAGCCAGAGCGCGAAGTGTATGCTGTGCGCCACGTGCTTCCGCGACACGCCCCCGGACGCGCGGGTGCACTGCGTGGACATTGAGAGCGCCTGGCAGCAGGCCTCGAAGAAGATGGAGCGCGCGGTCAACTCCATCTGCGAGCTCCAGGCTGGCATCAAGGACGGCGTGCTGGCGCTCAAGTCGCAGCTGGACGAGCTGCGGCATAGCCTCGAGTCCGAAAAGCGCGCGTTGACCGCCTTCTGCCAGGGTATGCAGGAGGCGATCAACAAGACGCACGCGTACGTCCTCGCGGAGCTGCAGCGTCAGTTCGACACCAAGGAGCGCATGGTGCGGACGCAGCTGCTCGCGTTGGGCAGCGCGCTGCCCGTGCTGCAGATGCACCTGATGCTGTGCACTGCGTTCACCACCGGCGCGACCAAGTATCAGTTCCTCGAACTGGCGCACCCGATGCTGGAACGGCTGAGCCGCGTCGCTCAGCTGGGCCACCCGTCGCGGCCGCCTCTGCTCGCCGCACACATCAAAACGAATTACCGGGCCGATTTCGCGCGTGCCCTGCATCCCTACATAGGTCAAATGCAGATACCGAAGACTACCGCCGAGTCCTTGTATGATCAAATGGCCGGCGGCCATCCTATAGGCCAGTCAGAACCGCAGGTGTTTCAGGTATATACGAGCAAAGTGAGCAATCGTACGGTCAATGATTCTTTATCGTAATCGTTCATACTTTCGTATTAAGAGTTTTCTTTCCGATATCATCCTTGCGTATTTTCACGTAAGTATTTTGTTCACAGGAGTTTGCATTCGATATATACGATGTACGGCTTGTATTTCTTTAAGTAGAATATATCAATTAATCCTCTAGCAGAGAGGATAAATCATAATCGAGAGTTAACGATGCAGTGCAAGATTAATATATACACTATTCGAGTTTTACGCCAGGAATATGTTTTTCCCAACAGAGCAGCAAGACTACTCAGAGGCTGCCGATGAAGAGCGGATCTGACGGCGGCCCGTTCTCCAATCATTGTCGGACCTTCGACACTCAACTGAAGGAACTGAGTCAGCAGTTGATGACGGTGAAGGAACGACTGGGCGAATTGCAGAGGGACGTCTCCGTTCTGAAGAGAGCGAACACTCCGCCGCTGGGTACGCGCTACGACCATGTTGCAAGGGATTGCCGCGTTCTCGAGCAACAATTGGAGCATCATCAGATGGAACTGGAACGACTGAGAAATGTATTCGATGCGCTGTGGGAGGAGCAGATGTGCAGGATTCACATAGAAAAGGAAATTTTCCATTCTCAGGTGTGTTCTCTCAATCAATCGTCAAATTCAAAGTTCTCTTCGCAAATTTTCCAAATTTAATTTTACATTACTTCTGTTTAGATGAATGACATATTGTCGCTGAGAAGTGAGGTGAAAAAGCTGCAAATACTCGCACAGCATCTGGAGCCGTTTGTCAAGTCGTTCACAATAGGTATCGGCGCTGGAGAAATGAGCATGGCCGCGGCGGACGCGGCCGACAGTCAGCATCTGCAGGCATTGCTGGATCATCTGGCGCGCATGCAGATGCAGGAGCCGCTGCCACATCCGCCGGGTCAAGCGCCGACGAAGGATCATCGTCATCCACGTAGCACTGCCACGAGTGCCGACAATGCGCTGTACATGAAGGGTGAGGAAGTCGTCTCGGTGTTTCCTTAGATCGCGTTAAAATAACAGAGGCATAAAATATTTTGTGCATTGAATTCACAATTTAATTAATCGTTCAGAGACAAAGGAGATCCCGACGCGATGTCGCACCCCGTCCGGCGGAGTCGGCGCCGTTCTGGACTCGAGCGGCAACATCGTCGTGTACGGGACGGCGAAGTCGACCGACCCGAAGCGGGGCATGCTCAGTCAGTTGATCGAGAAGGCCAGGGCGCCGAAGGACGACCGCAAGAAGTCGCCGGGCCGGGAGGACGGTCGCGATCGCAGTCAGAGCCGGCGCTCGCGCAAGTCGCCGGACAGCGCGAAGCCGAAGACGCCGCCCGGGCACTCGTCCGGCAGCAAGATGCGGTCGTTATATCGTTCCCTGAAAGGCGGCACCGGCGACACGTCTGCCGAGGCGCTCGATCAGGCGGAAAGATGCGCCGACTCGCAGCAGCCGCCATCGTCTCATATCGGTAAGAACGGGAGAATCGCCGGACCGTCGTGCGCAAACGAGTACTGATACATTATGACACGCAGGTCACCCTTTGTAGTTCACCGGGGCGAAATTTCGGGTTTAGACTTAGAGGCGATAAACATCCGACTGCCGAAATGCGTAAAGTTGCTCGCCGTTCGCCGCACGCTTATATATACGATATATGTAAATATATTAATGTTACATTAAAGAAAGATATTGTTCGTTGACCCCACATATGTGACACATCTATCGCACACTGACCCCCCCTCACGAAGTTAAGTATCTCGTCCCGTCATCCCGCAGCGAGCTATTCGATGCACCCTCCGCTACGTTCGAGGAAGACGAGACCGTCTTCTAAAAAGAGTCCCGTGCTTCCAGCAGGTGACGACGGCGAGTATCAACGAATCTCGGAGGCCTCGAGCATGGGAGAAGCAAAGAAGCGCGTGCAGGCGCAAGTTCACGCGGTCCCGGTCGACGATCAGATACGGGGGGCGATCCCGGGCAGCAAGATCGCCAAGATCTACCCGGCCAGCGACTCCGAGGAGCTGTTCTACGGCGACGGGAAGGCGGACGCGAGGAGGCGACGGCGCGCCAGCTGCGACAGCCTCAGCACTACCGGCTCCGGCAACAGCAGGCGGTCGAGTATCGCCGATGGGACGGTAGGTCAACAATCCGTCGCGCAGGACCCCCGGAAAACCCTGGTCGTTTTGATCGGACCGACCTCACGGACGACGTCGTCTCTCGTGCAGAAGCAGCGTTCCTGGGAGACCTTCCCGCGGCCCAAGAGCAAGCGCGGCGCCGGGAGCGATGGCGGCGCGGGGGCGTCGTCTCTCGGTCAGTTGAAGAAAGCGGACAGCTTTGAGGGCCACGAGGAGGCGGTGCGCACCTTGGTGGCGGCCGTCCAGGAGACGCGCTCTCAGCGACACCATCATTTGCATCATCATCGTCACCATCGTAAGAGCAAAACGAATTGAGGCAGGTTTTTCTCGGCGGGTCCTTTCGCAACCCTCTCCTCGCGCGCGAGTCTCACGTGAGGGAACATTATCCGAGGGGGCAATAGACATCCGCGAGCCTATTGCGTATAAAAAAGAAAAAGGAAAAAAAATGATAAAAAAAGAAATGATCAAAAGACTAAGGCCGGTATTCATAGTCAGTTCTTATTTCAAGACCGTCTTAAGTAATGTCTTAAGAAGCTAATATGGCTTTGTGATTGGTTTAGAACCATATAAACCTGTACTTAAGATGATCTTAAATATAAGAACTGACTATGAATATCGGCCTAAATGCCGTGCCCCAAGTGGCTTAAGTATACATGTTATTTATTAGCGACGGAGGCGTATTGTTGTGAGAGCTGATATTATTGGTTTTTCGAAGATTTTGGACATTCTGCTAGCATAATGATAATAATAATAATGAATATATAAATATAATAACGGTAATGAAAGGTCTATATTCTGCGCGATATGAAAACACAAAAGTCTTTATTAATCGAGAGCGCACCTCTCGACTTAAGAGTGCACTCTCTCGTCTTTATATTACTTTTCGAGAGAAAAAGATTTCTTTGAGATCCCGATCAAACGCGCGGTGTTTGTATTATTCCGACGTTTTTGATGTTTGTATTGTGTCCCTCGTCGAGGTTGCATCACGTACGACGACGTGCACCTCTCGCGAAGTACCTTTTATATAGCGATTTAATTGCATTCGGTACGATGAAAGCGCCGAAGATCGGTATCGCTGCCATTGTAAGTCCAAACGTTAGGAGAAACGGAACAGAAAGGGAGTATGATTATGCGTTATATCCGCTAATTGTTGACACGACCTACTCCGAGGGCAGTTGATACATGTAGAGCCTTGATTAGGAATAGATAGCAGGTTCTTCGGACAAAACGCGCGTGTGCAATGTACAATAATTGCAAAAGAACCGCGGTTGACGTTGCAATCTAAACTGTATACAGACAAATGTCCATTTCGTTTTGTGCGCACGTTGTCTCGGTTATTGCAGGAATCCCGTTCTCTCGCGTGTCCCCGTGTTTCTCCGTTACAACACGCGGATTTATTCCCACAGTATCCATGCACGAGATTCTTCCCCTTGAACGTCAACGGGTCGGATGCATAGTCCAGTAAAGTACATCGCGCAATTCGGTCGGTCGAGTAAAACGGTAATACTTTAGCTAGCAAACAACACTGCCAGTCGCGATATATTACGAATTTAATCACGATACTCGATTCGCGGAAGGATAGCCTAATTCGAGCGTTTACTCGTAATCGCCAGTCGCATCAATAAAAAAAAAAAATAAATAAAAAAAAGAGAGACCCGCCCTGCGTCGCGTCGGGCTTGGTCGCGATTACATAATTATCGACTGTAATGTAACGATAATATTCACAATTACTCCAAATGAGGGGCGCGAGGATAAACCAAGGTATTACGGAGGAATCGACTCCTCCTTGTGAAAGTCAATGCGATCGTTAATCGTTGTTTCGAATTTAACTACGAGCGAAGATTTGTAATCTTCAGCAAGGATTACAATGAACATTCTAATTATAGCGAGTGTACACACGTAAGCATGTATGAGAAATGTCGAATTGCTGGTATAGTAAAATATATACAAGTTAATAAATATACCCTTGATTTCTATGCCGCATCTTCCGTCTATTGAAAGCAACGCGTATGATACTCGTTGCTCGCTTTAGTTTTACAAATGCACGTGGTTGTATGTACATACATGTATAAAAAAATAGATACAGCATACACGGTATGTTCCCACTTGTTTGATTTTACAAGTGGGCTAGGAGCTTCAACAGATGAAATACGAACATTTTGGCCTGTGACAAATTCGCAATTTTTTTAAATTAATAACGGCAATATAACAATTTCCAATTAATTAATATTTTACATAATTAGTTTATTTAAGGCTCTTATATGTAAATTGATTTATACGTAATTGTCAATTTTATGTACATTTCTCTTCTATCTTTTCACTATTATAATACAGTACACGCGACTGACCACAATAAAAGTTCTCCGTCGTCCTTTTCTTCTTTCTTCCTCTCAGGTAAAACATCTTTATTTTTCTGGCACCATCACTGTAGACAATACCAAACATTGGTATAAAAAGGAAAATGTCTCGTACAGAAATATATACATTGTATATATTTCTAGACAGATAAAGTACATATTTTTTTATGCTATTTGTTCGGGTATCATACTATTTCTGTCTTCTTTGTTTTTGTCTCATCAATATTCATTTCAAACTTGTCAGAAATTTCGTCAGAATGATTTTCCAATTCTTCAATAGTTTGTTCTTCTATGCTATTCAACTTTTTTGGATTTAATATGTCATTATTATTCATTTTCTTCAGTAAAATCATGATACCCCAGTCGTTATTGCTGGATTTGTCAGCGGTTTCTAGCATGTAAGTCGCATTAAGTGATTTCGAAATGATGCGACTCAGCTCGTACTGGTTTACATTTTTGCATACGTTCAACGTCGTTTCTAAGGGATTGGAAATATGGAGTACCGAGCGTGATGGTTTTCGAATTTTCGCACCTTCGCGAATACATATCCCATGTATGTCAAAGTCGAACGTCGAATAGTACTCGAAGAAACCCTTCAGTAGCGTCTCCAGACTGTCCTGATTCTTCTTGTACTTGTAATCGTCTGGTAATTTATTAACATCCCGCAGGAAGGTGCAATCGATGCCATTATCTGCGAAACGAATGTCATTGCGCGCTGCACAAAAGAAAGGAAGACGCAATTTACCAACTGGATGTTATGTAATCCTTTAATTTACGACGTATGTTACTTACTTGCGTATAATTTCAACGTCTTCAATGATGGCAATATTTTCTTCTGTTGTAAGTAGAACAGCACCAGCAATGTAAGAGGAAAGTTTGTTATCCACGTACCTGGTACGTTGGACGTTATTTCCTGACTCTTTGCCCATACTCGTATCGCTACAACGAGCGGTCTCACCCGCCAATCTATCTCTCCATACAAATTTAATAATTCGGTCATATATATGGCAGTCCTAGAAGAGATAATTCGATGATAATGTTTTAATGTCTGAACATTAAAAATTTAAGAAAACCCTACGTTAAATAAAATCGAAGTACATCTCAACTTACATGTTTGTCGCAGATAAGTCACATTCAGTTTGCGTGTAGTCGTAGCGGAATTTGATTATAGGTACTTGAGCCTCCAGGATCCTCCTTACATTTAAAACACCGGGGATGAAGTACTCCATAGAGTTTGCAAGTATTCCTAGAAACTTTTTCGTCTCGCTCCTATCGTTGTACTTCATAAACTTCGAATGAAACACTAATCTACTCGCACTGTTCTATAATTCATTGGTATTTAGTATTAAATACGCGAGCGTGTGATTCACTCAAATATTATTTACATACTTACTTTCTCGGAACTGTCATCGGGAATAAGAACTAAATCAAGGTCACACCTTTCCCTCCCGAAACCATTTATTGAGGAGCCAAATGGTAGAACTCTCATATTCTGAAAGAGCCTGGAGAAGTATTGTTCTAAGTGATGAGCGGTGTGGAATCTCAGTCTTACTTCTAAATCATTTAGTTTCAGCATCTCGTAGAGGATTATTATCTGCCCTGACACCTGGAACGAAAGTTACGAGTTTTACAAAGGCTAAATGTCTCAAATAATTCCAATCGTAGTGTAAATAAAATATTAAAGAAACCTACCGATTTGGTGTTATATAAAAGTTTGGCAATCTGTTGGTCAGTATGCAGCACGCAACCATTTTCCACGGTAAGAGACACGTGATTATTCTTCTGCAAAGCAGTCGTTCGTCCCTTATGGAACCAGAATACTGATGACTTCACAGGAACAACGTCGCTTGTAAAATAAGCAGACGACATAGCTTCCTTTATCGACTCTTCATTTTTAAACTCCACCAATATATAATTCTAAAATTGGCCACAACATAATGCCTTTATAATGATATTTGCGTATTAATGTTGCGTATAATTTTGAATAAGTATTGAGCAATAGCTGACAACGTACATGCTGCTTATTTATATGGTAGTGATGCATACTCAAGATGTCACCAAACCGCGAGCAATAGCTGTGTAAATCGTTGTGTGATTTCGCCGAATGTACTTGTATCAATAAGCTCCGACATGCCTGATCTCTTCTCTTGAGGATTTCAGCCTCGTGTGTCGATTCTGTATCTACAAATTCTGTAAAATTGTCGAATGACAATATAGATTGTATCCTAGTGCGAGAAGATATAAGTAGTCCATGAAGTCAGAAGGATTTAGGAGAAAATTAATAAGAGAGATTTAATACATATTGCATCTGAAACATTTACGTTGAGGCTGATAAATCACTCTCAAAAGGTCCATTTCTACTAATGCAGATTAACTTTAATCCCGGTTTCTTACTTTTCATCTTTTTCTAATTCTCAGGACCAAAAAAAGATAGAAAGTAAGTTAAACCAAGATTAAAGTAAATCTGCATTGGTAGAAGTAGACATAAATAATACTATTTGTGAGTAATTTGAGTGTAAATAATATTATAGGTTATAACCTAAAATTGTAAATACGACTCACTCTGCTTGTTGATTTTATAAGATGATTGTTGCGTGAGGATTGACGATATTGAGTTGCGACTAAACGATTTTAATCTACTTGTGCTCACTGTGAATTTCTTGCAGTAGCAGTAATTTAACAACGAAAAAGCATTCGAATTAGCACGGTGAAAGAGCGCCATTTTTAAAAGTGCACATAGCTCTGTGTGCCGCGCACGTGTGCGAACATAAGTAGACGGTGCGGCTGTTTAAAAATGTGGGCGCTTTCTTTCATCCTTGTCGACATTGCTTTTCGAATTGAGAATTCAATTAACAAGTACTACTTCTTTTTTCGATAATGTTATCCTGATACTTTGTCGATTTTTGAGAATTTAAACTTTTATTGGGAATTATAACCTAAATTCGGAATTCATTCGCAATTGGTAAATTAACCTGTGACTTTACCGACTGTCGAAAATAGCGTTTACGTGGTCACAGTTATCCTCATTCTCAATTACCGATAAAATTTTTATTCTCAAAAATTGACGAAGTATCAGGATAACATGATCCGCTGAGAGGTGGCACTAACTGCGACTTCAAGAATTTTTCGAAACTGTCGATCAATCGCACTTTGCATATCGAATTAGTGATTTATCGACAGTGCAGATCAAAAGCGGATGTAACACGGATGATATATGTATATCATATCTTGTATATTGTTCATGTAAGTTCGTGTGCGCGTTTTGCGACTTTCGCAGAGGGCGTGTCGCGTTCGCGAATCACCTAAAACCGACCGTGTCGTCTCTCAAGCGACTGAATATCGGTCCTACGAAAAAGACCGCTCTCAGGTTTCTCTCTGTTAATACTAAAAAAAGATAGAAGATAGATGATATAGAAATCTCTGTGCACTGCAATCTTTAATTTTTATACGTTAAATTAAATTTGTATATAATTCTTAATTATTGTGAAATAACTTGAATATCAGGGTTTCACACTGCTGACTCAGTCAAAACTTTACAATATTAACGCTGACGTGTGTAAAACACGCGTTCCAATATTTCACAATTATAAATTAAAAATAAAAAGGACCACACATATTTACACAGATGTTTCTTTTATTTTGCTAAATGTATGTACACCGTATATCACACAATAATTACATTATTCCTGTCGACCATTAATCATTATCGCGATGATTAATCGGAAAATCCTGATAATGCCTGTCCCCAGACCGCATATGTCGGGATTTCTCGTGATGCGACGCACGTCCGGAGAGCGGGTGCCGATAACGGCGGCCCGATAACGGCTGAGACCGTATTGCGCCGCTCGTGTGAGATGTTCGGCCGTTCGCCATTTCTTCCTCTTTTGCGACAAGGAAGCGCGGACGAGAATGTCGAGGCTGGACACGTACGATCTCACGCACCCGGAATCGCTGTCCGAGCACCAGCTCCGCGAGATCTTGAAGAGCGTAAGTCGTCGCGCAGGTTAGGTGGCTGTGTTTACAAACTCGCCTCGGTTCGTCCGTGCGGCTCTTCTCCGCTTTTCCTATCGCGTCCGCTTTTCTGACAGAATAATTCACGTGTACGTGGCGGTCGTTACTTATCTATACTTATTTTAGACCCTCAAATACTCGCAAGAAGACCAATGCAAGTTTGGGTTAAACGTCATCCAAGACATGCTTCATACATTTATGAATTATATTTCACGTGTAAATTATAAACCGAGATAATTGTCTAAATTATCTGTGAGACGAAAGAAAGAGTCATGTGCGTTAGATTACGTTGTTAATTAATGATTATTTGTTGCGAGTCAGAATTTAAGAAATGTGTCATTGTGTTTTAGGCATGTTTTAGGTATGTTGATGTCTTAATTACATCTCTCTGTCTTTCTTTTGTTATAGAGTTGCATTGAAATTCTCAAGTTTGAAAAACTATGTAGAAGCGAGCTGCTGGAAATGTATAAACGAATTGCGATGCCTTTACCACAGCGACAGCGTGGAAAGAGTTCAAATACAGTAGATATGATACCAGAAAAGTCTACCATAGCTATAAGGTAAGTTTCTTATTGATTGAAGAACACTTATTACTAACTGAATACATGTTTTGTTGTATTAACATAAAATTTGTTTTTCTTTCAGTGATGATGATACGCACAGCTTAACTGCAGGCTTGAATATAGGAAACAAAAGGATATCTCAGACCTCTCACTCTCAAATAGACAACTTAAAATTTGTTAGTGATCAGAGGCCAGTGAATAAGAAGATTCGATTATGTTCTACATCAAAAGTAGAAATTGGATGCAATGGGATTTACAAACGCAGCTGTGAGGAACAAAGCGAGGTATATAGCTTAAATTTTTTGTAATTTAGATAAGTCTAGATAAGGTAAGACTAGATAAGATCCAGGGTTTTTTGTTCTACAGATAAGATTATAAAATTTTTAAATTGTATAAATAAATCTGTAGCATGGAATGTTGACTAAAGAATTATTTATTTCTGTTGAGAAATGATATTTTATAAAATTTTTACAGTAATTATAATTTATAAGTGAATAATAGCGTGGTGTATATTTGAATCTTTCAGGAATCATTAATGAAAAAACGCCAGAAGATCACGTGGCCATGAACAACAGGAGGAAAATATGCTCTTTTCTTTTAATTTATTATTAGGAATTTAATTTTAAATAGCAGTATGTTGATGCAATTTTATATCATGTGGTTAAACTTGCAATGTTTGGTCAGTATGAAAAGAATCATTGATTGTTCGGCAATTTTATTTCTAAAATATTCGTATACATCTGTTTAATGCGTTGAATCATGATAATTTAAATAGATTGACAGAGATATTAATGTAAGTAATAATTCAATTATGTTTCTTAATTATATATTTTTATGTTCAAATAATATAAAATGATGTGATGATTCTGCGAGTAGGTCTGAATATTTTATGTAAATTTTTTATACTGTTTGCACCAAGAAAACGGAAATTATGGTTAGATACAACTACTAGATTTGGCAGCTGACGATATATACAAAAAATCGTACATATATTTAATATATGATTCCTGTTGATTTATGATTCTTTTTAATTTAATCGAACAATCGAGAAATCATACATACATGACATAAATTTCAAGTTAGACAGTATTTGAGGATAAATGAATCTATAGGGGCATTAGTTAAGATGATTTTATTTTCTTGCGATGTAGAAATATTAGACAGTATTAAATAACGATGAATTTATTTAAAATGATTATCCTTTTAATGTTAAAATGTTAAAATACGTAATATCGATTGCTTGTTATTTATGCAATTTCACGTTATCATTCACGAAATGAAAGTGTCAAGAGCATTGATAAATTTGGAATTTAGATGCATGTATTATGTTTGTTCTTTGTAGCTGTATTCTCCACCGTCTGTACTGAAAATGAAATATCTATTTAAACATTGGAGAGAAAGACGAAAGAATTCGGTTATGAAGAACGAACTTGTTGCACCGTGTGATTGATATTTGTGCTGATCCACGTGGTGTATACGACATTTTTATGTATGCGAAGTTTATCGATAAGATATAAATTGTCCATATCTGAATTTAAATGACCTTGATTGTTTTAACATCGAATAAAATATCAATGCGGATATAAGGTATTATTTATATACTAATATAATTAGTATAACAGTGAAACTTTTGTATTCACAAAAAATAGTTTCTTTATATTCTCTTTTAGACCTTCCATTCGCGAAAGAACGCGCGTATAACATTCCAACATATTTATTGCTTTTTTTTTTTAAATATATTATTATTAAATAATGCACGGTAATTTCCGAACATCCCATATTACACCATATGTTTGACGCAATTCCATATAGTACAACGCACCACCATTAATTACATAAATCCGCGCGGAGTCTTTCTTTTTCCGAGATGCGGCAGAGGAAGAACGAGGCGAAGAAGTATCGCAGCGATATCATGTTGCGTAAGCGAGAGCGGTTTGCCGACTTGTTTCACGGTCACGATCAGCGCTCGTCCTCCTTAATTATGCAAGTGACTCATTTTTGTTTGTAAAGGAAGAAGAGACGAGACGAGAAGATGATTCACGCGCCTAACGAGTCTGTAAACTGTCGTAATCCCAGTGATCGGTCATTCTTTATGACGTAAACATGGAGTTTGGGAACTCCAGAAATCTTGAAATGAAAAAGCTTCGTAGGTGTCTTTTCGAATTCTCACTTGGACAGTTGATTTAAAAAGAAAGAAAAGAAAAGAGGTAATAATAAATATTAATAAATTAAAAATAAAATTAATTGAAAAGGGAAAACAAGGCCTCCAGGAAATCTCGATATAAATTTTATTGACCTTGCAGAATGAACAATCTTTTTCTTAAAAAAATTTATTAAGATTGAAATTACAAAAAAGAACAATTTTGAATCATTTTTTTTATATTTTTACTATTAATTACAATAATGTATATGCTGTGGAATTCGCTCCATTTGGCTTTCTTCCTGTTGGAATCTATAATTTCATACTAGAAAGTGGAAGCTTTCCGATCCCCGTATTACAGAAACGGGCGCGACGATTTTATTGCGCGTCCTCGTAGGCGTAGGCTCTCTCAAAACTGAATCATCCTTCCATTTGATATTCCCAGTCCATCACCTCCCGACGTGGTGGCGGAAGCGTTACACTTATATAGCCGGTACCAAAACCGCCGGAATTACGCAAGGGTGAAAGCACCGCCGGCCGCTGTTGCATAGGAGAATTATTGGCCGCATTCATCTCGTTTTCTCGCGCCTCGTGCCTCCCGTAATCTTCGTGATCTCCAAAAACGACCGGCGTTAAATCACACGCGTCGTTTTTATCTTCATATAATCCGCTTTCGAAAATCTCCCGCTGAAATTGTGGCACGAAGGCATTGCACCCCGTTGAAATTTTCATAACGTTACAAAACTGGTTCCGCCACCACTTTCAAGGCGATATGCGTCGCCTGTAATTTTCGGGAAAATTACAGCGGAAAAAAGAGGATAATTCGAACGATTTCGCGAACGGAGAGAAAAAAAATATTTACTTGTCCGTAGCGTTTACGCGATAAAATTAACATTCCGTAGCGGCATCCGGGCTCCCGAAGACATTTCGTGAATGGCGAGCGCGATTAAGCGGTGCCGTGAGGAATTTAATAAACCAAGCCAATTCGGCGCTCGCCGACTTTCTTCCTCGTCCGGCGCGCACATTATGTATATCAGCGAGTCATAAATCGAGAGCGAAACTTTTGTCATCGCATCACGTACAACGGTACCTCGAAGGCTGCTTGCGATGCAACGAGGGATGCGACCGGCGGGCGTCGACCACCCCGATGCTGCTATAAATACGTTTGTCACCGTTTGTCCGGACGTCAGTCTTATTTGCGACACGTTTGCCGATCCACAGAACCATATTGAGCGAGAAATGGCTAGCAAGGTAGGTCAAAGGATTGCGCGCAAATTTTATTCGTCGAATTCGCTTAATCGATATTACAAACTTGGAATATTTCCCGAGCAACTTTTGTCGTGGAACACTACGAGTATCTTCAATGTGTTTACAGTTCCTTGGTTTTATATTTTAATAAAGTGTACACAGAAAAAACATTAATTTCAAATCAACAATATTATTCTCATATATACGCAAAAATATAAAATCTTCTTTTAAGATGTTGATAATCTTAAACAAAAACAAAATTTCTTTATGTGAACAACTTATTGTC
>VBVR01002024.1:0-25498 GCA_011638315.1 Tetramorium parvispinum
ATATAATATATATATACATATACAATCTATAAGAGATTGTATTCTATGATAAATTTAAATGGATATGAACATTATTTTAAATTATTAATTGAGAGATAATTTTAGAATCTTTGATTTTTACAAAAGTATTTTATATCTGATTGTACAATAATATATATACATACATACAGGGTGTCCTAATAAAATCGCATGTCCTTACAATGACAAATTCTGTGGAAAATTCTAAGTCGAAAACTCTTATGTGAAAATGTCGAAACTATAATAGTTCTTAAATGGAAAGCACTTAAAGATAACCATTCAGTTTGTAAAAAATTGGCGCACTCAAGCATGACACATCGTACAGTAATGAAAATGTCCTTATATGAAATATGGTGCAAATCGGCGAGTGACTAAGCATATTCAAATTATGCCAATCAATAAAATATTTTTTTATATTAAACTACAGGAAGAGATAACTATTATAATAACTATTATAATACTATAGTTTTCTTACATCAATAATTTTATAAAGCAGATTGAATATGTAAAATCAGTAAAATATTAAATACAAAAGCACTTTCACTATTATACGTCAGGTATGCCTTAGCGCGCCAAAATTCCACAAACTGACTGGTTAATTTTAAGTGCTTCCCATTTAAAACTATTATAGTCTCGACATTTTCGCATAAGAGTTTTCGACTTAGAATGTTCCATAGAATCTGTCAATGAAAGAACATGCGATCTTTTTGGGACACCCTGTGTGTGTGTGTGTGTGTGTGTGTGTGTGTGTGTGTGTGTGTGTGTGTGCACTTGAAACTTTTTTAATTATATCATACGAGAAAGATATTATTTAAAAATCGATTGACAGTAAATTTATTACTCGAGATACGTCACTCAATTCTTTCAATAATAATTGCGAATATTCATAACAGATTGCGCGTACAGAAATCGCTGGGATACGCGAGAAATTCTCGCGATTTACGAAAGTTACGATCAACGACGTACGTTTTATTGTATATGTGTGCAAAACGTGTTTTGTGCCAATGACTTACGGCCTATTTGCAACCGCATTCAATGCCCTCGTTTTTCCTGGTTTCGAATAACTACACGTGTGCCGATGGACGATCGCACGACACCGAGTGATGGGTCCCCTTTCCCCTTTGCCGCTGATCGATTTTGATTTCACGGCTAGTTTCGCGAAAATTAAATCATTGCGCGATCGACAGACACAACGGATCGCTTTGTCGTAAATTCATGCTGTGCAAAATTCTCACCGCCACGCATTCCCCTCCCAAACAGAGATGATTTAGCGATACTTCAGGCGCGATCCTTTTAGCGTTCCTTCAATGCCGCGCAAAAGAGATTTTTATATGATCGACAAGGTATATATAATATAGCAGTAAACAGCGAATTACAAACAATGGCAGGCATTTCAAAATTTAACTGCAACTGTATTGGATCTAAAAAGAAAAAAAACATACATGTGTGTGCATATGTATGTGCTTCAATAGCGAGGTTCCAGCAATAGTTACAGATTAGGTGTGGGTAGTTCTTTAGATCAAACGTAACAATTCATTACTTTGCTCGGCTTATTTCCGCTATTATCTCTGCATATATCTCTGACGCGCCATTCATTATCTGTAGCGTTTTTTCAGTTGGTTTCACGAGCAATCACGATTATTACGATGCATTCCGCTGATTTTTACCGTCCTTGATTTACTGATAAAAGTTTGCGCCGCAGCGTTCACTCACCTGTCAAATTTCGCTCAGCCGCGACAGTTAAAATTTACCATCGAGAGATGCAGGGACATCCAATTTCTGCGCGTTACAACCGACTTCACGAGATCGTCTGTAACGAGAAGCTTTTTATTAAAGGCCGCTGAAATATGCATGCTCGTAGTCAGAAATCGAGAGGGAGTCCGCGTCAAAAATTTTTATTCATTGACAGAAAAAATTCTCTGAGTGACTTTGAACGACAGTGACTCAATCTTGTCTCTTTTATTGCAGTAACTATTAATTTTCAAAATATCATTTGAAAGGCATTTAAGAGAAAACGAAAAAAACGTTTTCTGTCTCACATATTTATAAATATTTTAAGTATAATTTTTCTTATTTTAATAGAACTCATGACAAAAATTCTACAAATATTTCTATAAAAATTAATTTAAAATCTCTCAAAGCTCTCATTCGATAATTAAATTTAAAAAATTTGTCATTATCATATTACACTTTAAGCTTGAATTAATGCTACGAGATAAAGTCATGAATCATACCACTACGTCGTTATTGACCGATCGATCCAATTGAATTTGAAAAAATACAATGATCTGAAGAATTTCTCGATCTTATTACATCTAAAACCACATGTTTATCATCCCGGTGAGTAAACACTTTCGACCACAAACTCGGCACCGTGCAGGGAATCCAGCTTGTTGATAAATGCGATCACTGAGCGACGATTTCAACTTTAATCTCCAATTGAAGCTTTGCCGATTGAATTTTCCCGTGGTTTCCGATGCTCGAAGTCCTTGAGCTTGATCTTGAGTTCATGAAGTTTTCTAGTTTTGTTGCGGATGATTGTAGGAGTTTGAAGCTAAAGGAAATATAGATTTTTAGTTCAAAATTGAAAAAAACAAGTCAAACTGCGAAGAAGGTTTTAGTGTAATAAGTTTAACAAAATCATTTCTTTTAGTCTGTGTATTATCTCTAATAGGACATTTCATTGGAATTCA
Source organism: Tetramorium parvispinum (assembly GCA_011638315.1). NCBI lineage: Eukaryota > Metazoa > Arthropoda > Insecta > Hymenoptera > Formicidae > Tetramorium > Tetramorium parvispinum. The sequence goes on from VBVR01002024.1 coordinate 2,712, forward strand.
ATATTATCGCGTAATATTTCACTATTAGCAACCTTATTAATCTCGTTATCTATAATTTTATTAACGATAGACAGCAATGATAAAGTGAACGAATCACGTGATAACACATGTATATTGTGCTCACACAAACCGACACAACTCAAAGTCACATTCGTATCCCGTTACTGTCAATCGTCGCGATTCTTTCGTGTTTTGTGTGAAAAATCAAACCTCACCATTAAAAGTGACCGATCATGCTGATAACAATCGGCGCGCCCGCAACGATTCTTCTTAAAGAAAAACTGTCCTTTCCCGCGGAAACGTGACGAAGTCGTAACGATTATTGCGTAAACCGATCGGTTCGACTGAGCGCGATTACGCGACTCGCAAAGGTTCGCGCGAGATCGCTCATATATATAAATCCTGTAAGAGGGTTTCCCCCCCTTCATGCTAAAATCTTCCCCCCATGTATAGTATGCCCCTCCACCTCCATCCTGTTTCTGTTCGTTCGCTTGTTTCTGCGCGAGCGAGCGTTTAATTTTGCACGTCTTTTGTGGCTCCAATGTTGTAAGTGTTTCTAGCATCAGTCTATCTTTGTTCTATTTTCAATAAGCAATTAAGATAGACTAATGCTGATAGCGCTAATAGCGTCTCCCCGAACGCACCCATAATGCGCTAATTCGAATTTTTCCTTTAACAAGACGACGCTTGATCATTGCTCGACGAGTTCTCGATTCTCATCTCAGGATGTGCGAATAAAAATTGCTAACGGCCCCAATTTTTTTGTCCAACAAGACATTTGGATTTACGTAGAATTCACGTGGATTTTAATGAAATTTAATATAAATTGCCATGTGCAATTTTGATTTTGCTTTTGCGTTGTTTTTGCCTAAAAAACTGCGTTTGCTGTACTTTTATTTATAACCAGAAAAATGCAAAATATGAGATAAAATATATTGCTTTGATTTAAATATATAATAAATATTGAAACAAATAAAATTAATGAATATTTTTGAAGCAGCCTTTAAACGTTATAGATCTCCGATAGAAAATAATAAACTAGTAGAGTAAGTTAAATCAGATTTTTTATCCATTTGATTGTGATAAATAACTAGAAGATTACTGTATTAGACGAGACTTACTGAATTTCGTTATCTCCGCATGATTATTTCGATTCACTCTTAGTAGATAATATTGATACTATATAGATTAGATTCGAATATCTTACTTTCATTTTATATCACATTCTTATTATGCATCTGATAAAAAGGATCGATATGTTTTTGATTTCTCATTTTGGTTTTTTCCAAAGCTGAATTCTAGATGTAGGTACATTTTCTTATAAAATTTATCATGTCATTAGATTTAAAACTACACATACACTCTTGTCTTTAAATTAATAGTAAACATGACAATCCGATACTATGTTACCGAGAAACTATATTGCACAATAGATGCAATTTCGAGTAATTTAGATTTTCTATGTATTCATCATAATACGTCGTCTACAAATTGAATAAAAAAAAATTAGTGCATTTGTAACAATTCGTTGATTCAAGAGAAGATCTTGAGTTATTAATACGCATTGAACTATTTGCGTGTGTGCACATACATATAATGACAACATGACAAAGCAACAGAGCAAGTCAAGAGATTAATCAATGTTTATTGAATTCAATTGAGAACATTGCACGTTCATCAAGTTGCGGCCAATGAAAGTCATTAAAAATTGATCGTTATATTTATCGATGCACCAATGACGAGAAAATGAGAATGCTTATAAATAATTACTGAAATAATGGCGAATGCTCTCTTTTTATCTAATGAATACAAATATCAATTAATAAAATTATTAACAAAGACTCCGAAAGCAACAGCAATATAAAATTATTTAACGACGTGAAAGTTAATCGTGTTCTCTAGATTTTTCCTTCTTTACACCGTTAAATTCGTAATGTCAAATTATGCTCAATTTAAATCATTTTTTTTTACTATTCGCAGACCTGCTTTAGGTCGTTACTGCTCCTACTCGATCATTAACTTAATTAAAACAATGGAATTAAATAACAACATTAATTATATGTTTTGTGTTAAAATAATTATTTTGTCACATGTAAAAATTGACAAAATATTATTTACTTTTATGTAATTCAAGGAATTGGTTTAAATTTAATCCTTTAATATTTAACAGTGTAGAGAGAGAGAGAGAGAGAGAGAGAGAGAGAGAGAGAGGGTGGGTGGAAGGGAGGACGAGAGAACATGGTCTTATTTTTTAGATTACATTTTCTAATGTATATGGGAAAATTAACATGTAATGTATTTAATATGAAAAAATGACATTGGCATATTTCTTAAAACCTATTTTTTTATTTCAATTTTTTTATCGTATTAAGAGTCAATACGTATTTGTAAAATTAATGAACTATCACATTTACATGTAGATATCAAACGTTACACATGTCGTTTGATCTATATATCTGTAATATTGTTAAATACCACAGTGTTTACGATGAAAATAATGTCGAGCTAGGTATGTCACCGTTAGTACATGAATACATCTATCAACACGACCAGTGGTGGGATCTAAACGACCGATCACCTTGACACTGACTTGGCAAAGGAGCTAATTCTGTCTGAACGAGGGGGATCAGATGTGTTTATCGTGCAATAAGTCACACGTAAGCGATACGCCGAACAATGACGGCGAGATATTCGCGGTACACATGGTGCCGTGATGTCACGGAATGACGAGGCGAATGCGCGGAATGACGTACCTCACGGCACATTGCACGAGTTCTTCCCCCGCACGCTTAGATCCTCTAGATCGCCCGGATTACACACGATTGACACGAATTCCAAGAGTGCGATGAATGGCCGGCGACGCGCCGCGGCGTAGCCTTGCTTTTCACAATCTTGCCTCCGTGACGCTAATTTCGAGGAGATGGCAATTGTAGAATAAGAATCGCTTGTAAACGTAATTCAATCATACGTATACGATTAGTAACACGACATTAGAATTACATTTCACACGTAGAGACTATATAGATTGTATTAGCTCAACACACTACGAGTGCAATAATTTTACTAAAAATATAAATCAACTACATTAGCACTAACGTTATATGTTAAAATTTAAAAATTAATATAAATAATAATTCTATTATGAAAGTAGAAAAAGCAAGATGAATACGAGAAATATGAGAAAGTCAGAGAAAGTTAAATAATTCATAAAAAATGAGGCGTTCTGTTTAGGTATTTTACAGTTTCAATCAATATGACATTCTAATCTTGAATACAAATGCCTTAGAGAATGCTATTTTTAGAAATATGCAAATGAAGGCCTCCTTACCTACAATATACTACACGCTCCCTATTGAAATTGTAAAGCAAGAAACAAACTTCTGTAACAAACTTTTCCACATGTTTTTCACCGAATATTTATATACCTAACAGTCGTTATAAAAGAATAAAAATTTTCTATGTACAATTAACTGTGCATTGAATGAGGAACGTGTTAATTGCATCGCTAAAGATCCAAGTTATATGGCATATCCTATTAATAGAATATAGGAATATACTCCAACTTGGAAATGACTCTTATTTAAAAATTTTAATCAATCGTAAATGTGATCCAAATTGTCTAACTAAATGCATTTGCAATTTAACGGATGATATATAACGTTGGTAATATATCGCCCATTAAATGTGATTATATACAAGAAGATATAAATTAATTCGTCCATAAGTGAACTTTTAGCGATGTAAAAACGGTTATTGGGTTTTTTATATTACTTCAGAATTTAATTTTTTATATTCGTATTCGTTGCTTTAACATCTCATTTTCTTTCGCTTTTTCTTAATTACTGCAAAACTACATACATTGTTCCTGACCCAAATTGATACCGCGATCGGACTTAATGAGCTACCGCGTGATACCTTGTACATTAAAAAATATATGAATTCGGAATTGTACTGCGTATCATTTATGATACACGAAATGATAATGTCACATGTCAGCCAAGTAGATATAATTTCCGAACATTGGAAAATATTCGATCAAGCGCTTTCGGCGGGGAATTTGTCAGCGTTTATTATAAATAATGCTTCGGCAGAGCTCGTTCTATGTCGAGTTAACGTATAGCTTCATTAACGGATTATGCCGTACCATAATTAGCTATTGCAAATTTGATTCGATAACGCAGTTTCTCCCTTCCTCCCTCTCTCTTTCTGTCTTTCAACCTGTGATAAGCGATCATTTTATCATTACAATGTCGGGAAAGCGAATCACGTCAAAAAATGGAAATGTAGCTAATCTATTTATTTCATGATCATATTGTCCATACATAATCAGATAGATTGCTATCAACTCGCGAAAACGCCCTATTGCAAATTCATTTACACTATTAGTATGTTCCATCTTTTTTTTTCGCTCATCACGCTATTATCATCGTCTAGACTTCACATCAGCGTTTAATATGATAAAAAAATTAAATCGCATGCATAAATCAATACGGTTGTAATCAGTAACCATTTTGATGTCGGTAAGAGATTCAAGAATAATTCGTTCTATTTTCTACGTGCAAAAAGTATTTTCGCTTTTGAATCGAACATTCAATTCACAAACTTAATTGATATATCGACTTTCAGGCAATTAAACTGTTGAAACGTCCAGATCTTACATTATCGTTAAACAAATCTGACGCACCGAGAATAAACGGTCACTGAAAGGCGCGTGTACAAAGGGTTTCATGTACGACGAGATAATAAAAGGGCTGCGATAAAAGTCGTTTCAACTGCGCGAGCAGATATCTCTCTCTTGTCCGTTGAGCACTTTGCTTAATTTTCTGCACGATGCAAATGCGAATGCCGGTTTGTTCTGCGGGATGTTTAGCGAACTGGCCTTCTCCCTTTTATCTTGTTGGTCGACTTCTATTTTTATGCATCGCCTACGTCATTCGTCTTTGTGTCTTTGTGACTACGCAACTTGCGTTACGCGGTCATGGAACTACTGAGTTGTTATGCAATATAAAAGGTCTCATGTATGTTGGGGACAAACATATAATGACATAATTTATGAACGTAATTGACATAGATAAAGAAAATAAAAAGGAATAATATGAAAAGGAAACACATAAATGTGTTTGTTGCTGTAAAAATAACATAAGTCACATGTCTTTTAACTTGAAATAGAATCAGATTTTTCTTAAATATTGAAAAAATATTTTTTAACGACATACAATTTTATAACATGAGTTACGCAATAAAATAAAAGTTACCGATGTTAAGATATTAAAGGATTCTGAGGTTGAAAACCAGAAATAACGAGCTCGTTTATGTGATTCATGTTTAATCTACTGTTTCATCATCAGCTACATTACTTAGGACGGCAGCTGCCCGATAAAAATTCCAATTCCTTGAAAGTCGATACCATATTTCCCAGATTGAGATAAATTATGATATCATAGATGACTACGGGGTTGTAATGTTGCAGCTGCTCCGCCAATATGAAAGAAAAATTGTGCCTCCTAGTAGTTCTTAAGTGATTAAATGGCAGCATGTTTTCGCCTAAATTGCGCAACGACGAGCCCGAGAAAAAATTAGAATGATTAATACTTACTTGACACCATTATTCCGACACCATTAATAATTACAGTGCGATCTGAATTTAAAATTTATTTATTTTTTTTAATTATTTTCTTTTTTAGAAAAGTATAACAAGTACATTTAATTTAATTCTTTTATGTTAAAGTTTTGTTTTAAGTTTGTAAGTTTTTTTTTATTTAAAAGAAAAAAACTTTTGAACCTATTATGCACAAACAGCAGGTGCTCACGAGAAACGCACTAAAAATTCTTATTCTCTTCGGTGAAAAGTTTAAATCTCGGCTGCACGAATGCCGAAATTCGTCACGATAACAGCGATTCGCCGTAAATTGCATTATTATATGGCACGTTGTAACACGCCTCTTCGATGCACCGATGTATAGAGAGAAAGAGAAAGATTGAAAGCGTGGTTCCTTGTAGTCCGTAAATGGCCAGATTGCAGTGCTCAGAAACAAAAAGAAGACGGCGATAGGAAAAAAAAGCAGAGGGCTCAACGTTGCACCGTTCGTTACCGGAAACTTGGAATCGAGTCTTGAAACGGGTTCGGCTCGTCTCGTCTGCCAACATAAAGTGCTTCCCGTTTATGTGTATAATTTGTCCCTCTCCTCGCCACTTGAGAAAAGATGTCCTCCACACAAAGATTATAATTATTAAAGGGCACCTATTTTCGCTTAGCAGAACGTCCCTCGAAACCGCGACTTCATAAAAATAAGATAAGTGTAAATTAACTTCAAAATAAAAGTTCATATCTAATTAATTGTTTTCGCACGTTTTTACATAAAAGGTGTTTTTATAAGAGACTGTTATAATATAATTATTATTGTCGCAAATTTAACGAGGTGTTACTAAAACATTTCTTTAAAAGTGGTTTTTCTACATCAAACGCGAGAGGAACGCGAGAGAAAATAACTATATCAATAATATTCACATATTTATGTACATCTCTTAATATTGCGATCTAAAAAAATTTATTCCTAAAATATTTGCGTAAATATTTTTGGTAAAATCTCTCTGTACTACTTCGAGAATACTGATACCTATAGGATGTTGATGCACCGCGAAGAAAAAATCTCGAGAGCCCTTAATTAATCTCTTAAATTAACATCGAACGATTCAGAGAGTCGGAAGTAATAACGAGTCGATTACGGTGAGTTTTCGAGCGTCCGTACGGCAATTTTCAATAATTGCTTTGATCGAATAAACTTTTTCCTCCGCCTCCTCCTCTTTCCGCGCGATGCCCGGCCACTCCGGTTTACTTCCATAATCGTTCTTGAAGATCCTTTAAACAAGCTTCGTAGTGAGCTTATGGCACAAAGTGTTGAAACTAGATTTCGCCGGCGATACTTCGTTAGGGAAAGACTTCAGCAGCGATGCCGCCCGCAACAATACACACTTTCGGCGGCATAAAGCCCACGTTAAATCAACGTCGGCGTACAGTTAAGTGCAACTTCGGCCGTTTATAATCATTTTACGACTTCTTTGTGGATTTATGGCGACTCCTTAAAAGTAAGCCGTACAACTGTACAGCTCGCACACGCATTAGCGTTATTGCAATATTGAAGAAGCATCTGGACAATTGCGACCGTCTGCGATATTATACTGAATAGAATCATGCGAATGGAGTAGTGTTTTGCGAAGTATACACCTCGAGATAACGCGAATAAATAGCATTATTATTTAGTTATGAATTAAGTTAAAGTACTTATCAACAGAACCGTGAAGCGCGTTCTTGGTCATTAATAGATCACAAGATAAAATCGTAAGAAAAAAAAATTTGTTCAAGGTTTCAGTCACAGACGTTAACGAAGATGTTAATTGCTTGTTGCTTTCTGCAGAGCAAGCGAAGGAAACCCAATCGCTATAAATAAAACTGAATTAGAGCACTGCAGCATTGATAAACGTCGAATCTGATTTGTCATTTAATGCTTTAATTGTTCATTTAATATAATTTTCGATTATTTTCCATCAATTATTGAAATATTGACAGCTGTTTTTATAAAACTTACCGTGAGATTGCAGAATTTTCGAAATTAAGTTATAATAAACTTACATATTTTCAAATGTAATTAAAATTTAAAATTAATTACGTTAATCATCTATTATAAAATTTTAGAACTTGCCTCATTAAATATGATTATTTAATATTAAAAATTTACATTAATGTAGATCTAAATGTGTTTTCTCGGAATCTTTAGTCGAATTTTGTAAAAAAAAGAGGCTTTTATTCGTACAGAAATTCTAAGCTATAAGATATTCTTGGCAAGGCGGTCGTCAGAGGAAAATTCATTCAACGACCAGCGCGCAAGCGCTGATGAATGGATTATTGCGATGAGATTACAGTCAAACAGCAATTACTTAGACAGAGAACTACAAGCTGATAGGATAAACTGTGGTCGTCGACTCGTAAGAATAGCAAGCAAGTCGTTTCGCTGCATTTTAAGTGCCCTATCGTTTGTCGCTCTTAGGTTCTGAATTTCTCGATTACGGTTACCGCTTGTGTGAATCGGGAAAATAAATAAAATTTGATATCGCTCGAAATTTTGCGCGCCGCTCGAGAAAACCTCAGGAAATCTTTATACGTAGAGATACTGACATTTATAAATAATATTCCCTACGATATATATCGGCCGTACTCGAAATGTAATACTGTATTTTGCATCGCATTATGCGTCTTAGGCAATGAAATATGGTCCTTGGGCAGTGCATCCAGCACGATAACGGCGCCCAGAGAGATTTATGGTGGGCGTAATGCGTGATTAAAAAATGTCTGGTCATGTACTGATCTCCGCACGTCGCGTCGCGTCGTCTGATTTAACCGGATAGAGACGACCGTCCGTCACGCGATCTCAATTGTTCTACGCAGGATGCTAGCGTGTTAGGTAATAGGATATATTCGAAACACATGACGGCGACACACGTGGGCAGATAGGATGGGATATACAGGTTATTTTCCAATCTGGACGACGCGTTGACCGGCAATACTGGCGTTATCGATCTTGCTCGCGCCGCGACCGAATTGTAGATTCCATTGCGAAAGAATCAGATACCTACCTGTCCGCTTTTTTCAAGAACGATGCGTCAAGTTCTTTCAACACATTTTCTTACCATTTAGTATTCCATATTATGGCTTGTCATATGATTAAAAAAAAACCAGATGGTTTACGTAATACATAATACATACGACAATAAACTCAAAATGATGTTATCGCTCGCTCTTAATTGCAGACATCATTAGGAAATCCTGTTTTTATTCAGTGTTAACTTAGAATGAACAGATAGGAATATATGATTACAAAAATATCTGCGCGATCTTATTTGTTCCGCGCGATATAATATTTTTGATAAAATTTTAATAAAGTATCTTTCGCTCCAATAAAAAATAGTTACAATTAGTTTGTTTTATATGAAGAAATAGATAAACGTATCGCCGTGGAAATAATCATAATATTATAATCAAGTAATGACATCATAATGAATTCTTGTAGAAGTAAAATTTTAATATTATCACATTTTAAAGATTTAATTTAAAAAAATTATGTCGCGATATAATTATGAAAATAAATGTCTAATTTGCACAGGATATATTTACAGAATATTCTGTTGAAAGAAATTGTATACCAATCAGTTAATTTATTAGATGCAATATAATAACCGAACATTGTTGAGAAATATTTTTGGAATACATTTGTTAATCGAAAACTCAATAAATACTCATTAATGAGAGTGAAACAATAGAATTTTGTAAATGAATATTGTACATATACGCATTTTAAAAATCTTTCATATCAAGACCTAATTACTATACGATAAAATATCGTAATTAGACACTTTAGTATGAAAAGTGCATTGTTGCATAGTTAAATATCCCGAAATCGCATTGTCTTCCGCGCATGCATTTATTTGTTATTTTTACTGATCAATGAAATGCTTACAAAACGTATTATTGAGAGTTTGACAATAAAAAGAAAATTGGATTTTAGTTAATGATTGTGATAATATTGTCAATAATCTCACGATTGTTAAACGCGGAATAAAAATAGAATAAAAGAGCGATACAAAATGTATGTCTCTCAAAAATTATATATGCAAGCTGCATATAGCAAGTTATTTAAAAATTAATTTCTCCTAAACGAATGTTGAATGAATTCTATCATTTATAGATTTTTAAATCAATTGGATTTATGATATATTTTAAATTCAAGAGCTACATTTTCACTCTTGACATTAATTTTATCAAGACTTTTCCTCAATAATTTAATTCTTAAAAAAGTCGTGGTTTCAGATTCAAAAAAAAATCTAGCATTAATAGAAACATTTTTCTTATGCAGTTCAAAGATAAAATACTTTACGTCAGATATAGTAACGTTTTTTTTTTTAAATTAGATGGTTTATTTACCTCATCATTCGGAGTAATGGGTTTTGCTATACGTACAAAATTATATATCAACATGTACGATGATCGATAATGACATATATTTCGCTGTATGGTGGAAACATATTCCTTTTGCGCGGGAATTCGTGTCGCGCTGCGAAAAAGGGTAATGTCGATAGTATGGGTGATAAAATGCTGATACGAGGGCGGGGAGTTTCGTTTCTTTTGTGCAACATGCTGAGCGAGCGATCTATGATTCTTCATAGCTGCTGCCATTTACTTCCATGAAATTATGTACGGAGAAAGATCGTTATATATTTCCACGAAACTATATGATGCCAATGATATCATCATTGTGATAGTTATCGATTTGTAATTCCATATTGTAATTTCATTGTATTATTGCTTTTATTATACTCTCTGGCAAATCGGATCCAAAAAGTATATCTTATCTTTATTCAGTTTTTAATTTCTATCGTGCTTATTTTAATATAGGACTTCATGAGAAATCCGCGATAAAAAAAAACAGCGAAGAATATAGATGAATCTGTTATAAGCACAAGTATGATAAATAGGTATAAAAATAATAATGCTCTATCATCATCGATCATAATTTTTGCTGCGAAAAGATGAATAGATCCAAAAACTAATATTAAGCAACTCGCTCTTAGAGAACAGAAATTCATAAGAGAATGTAGAAATTCACAAGGGACAGGAATATTTTACAATTGTATGTGAATAATTAACATTTTTTATATTTGTAAAAATATATATGTACATAAAAATCTCCCACTTAAAAAACTATTAATATCATATACATTACCTGGACTTTTTAACATCTCTGGAGATGCAGCGACGTCTCGCTGATGCGACGCATCTCGCGATTCGCAATCTGTGACGATGTATGTTCCTCTGTCGGGAAAAGAAGATATGCGATGTCTTTTTTATTTTCATTAAATTACAAAACGATCTCGGAGGACGAAGAAAAAGTACTTATCCCGCAACATCCATCAAAAACAGCTACCTCCTTCTCTTCCTCCCGCTTCCCCGTGCAAATGGCAGTAAATAACGGCGGAAGCTCGCACGCCGAATCTCGATCTTGCCACGTGCCAGCCAACTCCGGCAGAAAGAATTTATGTGTTCGTGCATTGCTGTTATAGTCGTGCGAGACAGTCGACTGCGCGATCGTAAAGAAAGAGAAACCTTAAATCAAAAAGGGGCATCGCTCTTCGCCAATTGGCCGCTCGCAACGCAACAACGGCCGGCGATAAATCCGACGAGGCACGAGCAAGAAAAAGAGTTCGATCGCGAGACATGCTTCTTTCTGCTAGGCGAAGAAATGTCAATTTCGGCTCCGACGAAAAGCTGGTTATCCCCAGCTTTGTCCACGGACGCCTAAGAAACTATCGTGAATGAAATTAAATCATCAATTAAAGAAAGCTATTGACGCTATTAAAGCTATTAATTAAAAGAAAATTATTATTAACTATAATTATTAATGACGGTAAAAAAAACTGCTACGCTGTTTGAGGATTGAATCTTCATAGGCAGAAATAAAATCTCCTTCAAAGGTGTTTCGAGCTTCGAGATTTTATTTTAATCTCCCCAGTTGTAGCAAGACACTGTAACAGTATTTATAATAATTAACACACTCGCGCGTCGCCGCCGCGACAACAAAGACTTGCGGTATAATATTCAATCATAATTCAGTCTGAAATTCGATTATTGCTATTTTATTCAACAACATATCTTTTTCATTTCTTTTTTTTTTACTTCGTCGTTTTTGCTCCATTATTTCTCTCTCTCTCTCTCTCTCTCTCTCTCTCTCTCTCTCTGCGGGCGTTGCAATGAAATTCTGAGAGGGGGTTTCTGTTTCAGAAGAGACGGCAACGATTGTTTAAATAGATTATCGTAAGAGTATCTCGTTTGTGTGTATGTATGTATGCATACGTGTACGCGTCAGTATGTCACGTGTATCTATATATATATATAAGGTGTATTTACGATTTTTTTCTTGTGTTGCATATATACATACATATATAGTTTGTTACAAGGCACAGGTAGCTTACACACTTATCTTTCCTTTCTTCATAGTTTACACACTATGGTAATATCATGCACGCGTCCACACACTCAGTATTGCTTTTGCCACTCATTCGACAAACTACTAAATCGTATTTTTCGCCGATCTCATCGGGAATCGTCGCATTCGGTTCTGTTTTTCGGTTCGTGGCAGCGTACGTCCAGGATGATTGGATAATGATGGCTCATATTTCTACAATTGCGCAAACATTGCAATCCATCCATGTAATTAACGTTGAAGTCACAAACGTATATGACTCATAAAAATATATACAAATATTCGTTAGCTCTCTGATATTAAAAACTCGACATAATTAAAAATCGTAAGTAAACCGAAGGTAAAAGGATCGTAAACAAAATACGAAACATTCATTGAAAGAAGGAAGAAATATTTACAAAAAAGATGATACCGCATCTATTTCTTATATCGAAAACTCCATTAGCAACGGAAGTCCGTAAATGATTGTCCGTTGTGTAATCGCGAAATTACAGCAGTTGAGCTGGGTCGATTTAAAGCGAGGCATGATTCGCGACACATAATGCAAGATCTTAATGGACTCCGCTGAGCCGAGCGTTCGGCACGCGACGTGAGCGATCGATTTTACGTTCGATCATCAATTCGTATTGTCGGGACGATGTCGAGCAAGCGATTAAAGCCGGAGAGAAACGGCAGCCGAGGTGCCGGAAAATTGTGCGACCGTAAATGGCAGCGACGTGCTCGTTTTGCGCTCGCGCGCATGAAAAGGCCGACTCAGTATTCGTATTCGATAGAAATCGACGTACGACATGTATTTGCAGGATAAGTTTGCTGTATAGATCAAACGGAGTAATGTCAATCCTTAACAAATTCTGTAAACTTCATTTCGCAATATAGAAGATATCAATTTTATCTTTATCATTCCTCTTTAAAAATTTACTAAAACTCATTCAAGGTTAAATTAATTTTTCAATGTATTTGCATCTAAAATATTAATATGAAAAACATGATTTTGTACCGATCATTATTATCGAGGGAAATCTTTAAGTGAATTTTTACTATATTTGTTATGTGTTATGTTTGTCGATCGATACCTGCTTATTCCATTCATCAATGATACATTTCCATTGATGAACATACTATGTATTCAGTAAACAGACTTTTCGATTGCTCATCTGACCTGGATTCGGTTTCAGTTCCGTTTTCGGTCAGTAAATCCGCTAGTAGAACCGCTTGCGTTGCAGGAATTGTCGACCGATCGTCGCCGCTTTACTTCGACAATTCGCCTAAGCAAATGAAGTTTAGACTACGAGGAAGTATGCAAATTCAAAGCGATCATGTATCCAGTTTCCTCCCGTCGCGCCAATGGCGAAACTTCTTAACGAGCTCGCAAGGGATTATCTAACCCGAAAATTAGGCGACCCGATTTCCCATTTATGTCTTCACATCGTTACAAATCAATTAGATATGACAGTGGCTGGAGAGGAGACACAACAGGAGCACAAAGTTGCATGTATATTCAAGAGACAGAAAGGAAACTGAAAGTATAATAAAACGAGTTTTTGTAGCACTCTTTTTAAAGTTGTGATATGATATGACGGCACAAAAATTATTTCAAGTTATGTCATAATTTTCATTTCTAGTAAAAATTAAAAAAATTATATAATAAATAAGAAACGCAAAAAGAACACAAACAGGAACTAATGTCACATCAGAATATTAAAAATATTAAAATCAGAATAAATAATATATTGCTTCATTCTTCTATATTACTTCCAGATATTGTATCTCTTCTCTGCCAAGTTTCCAAGTTTTTCATATTCCGTAATACTGTTAAAAAATTAATGTTATGCAATTATAATGTTCCACCACGTTATATTCCGATGAAATGGGATCTACCTTCGGCGGCAATTTTCAACTCGCGTTACAGTACATTTGTCGAAATTTCGCATTAATATCAGAATAGTCGGTTCTTCGATTCCATTTCAACTATTCGTGCCGGATAATCCGATTCGATCTCGCTCTCGAATTCTGCATGCGAGAATAAAATACCAGGCGATAATGACGGCTCTCGTCGTTCCCTTTTTTACACAGTGCCCCGCGGTTTTTACGCTCGTTTCATGAACGTTTCATGAACGTGCGTTTTCTCGGGCGCATAATACGCAAAGTATATCTATGTACACATACCGAAATCATGATGCGCGCATATACACGCATCAGTAACCCGTTCTAATTGCGTAAGATTGCACCACCCTGTGCCCCGCGATATTGGAAACTGCTTTTCGATCGGGTTCTCATGCTGATCTCATCACGTGAACATTCCACTTTAACAATCTCAAATAAAAATTATTACATCTTTATTCCTATAAATTATCACCTAAATCTTGATGATTATTCACAAGAATGTTTATACTAAATTTATTGCCAATATTGCTTAACGTAGATACAGACATACATATCTAAATTTATACAAAAAATTTATACAGAAAGGAAAAAAGCATTATCTCTTTCAAGTGTTTTGCTCGTACCGTTTAAATATAAATATATAATATATAGGTTCGAATCAAATATCTAGTAATATGAGAAAATGATTTTATCCTTTGATCCTTCAATGAAAAGTTTGAACGAAAGTCATTCCTGAGATCAGTATGAAGAAACCAATCGGGAATCAATTCGATGCGAGAACATTCAATATTATTCGAAATGCGGGATAGTGTAATTGCATCTCGCACACGCATCCGCGACGCGTTGTACATTCGATGGGCCATCATTGAGGGTGTAGCGGAAGTTATTCCTGTCGTTGTTCGGATAAGAACGAGGGAGGATAGGGTAGAGGGGAAGACGAATCTAACCGCGTGTCTCGTCGAGGGACGGAACGGCGGATTGATCCGATAGAACTTGGATTGCTCGTCGAGGGATGATTGTCCCTTGATTGAAAATGTCCTCGAATCGACGGAGGGTGCGACTATGCTATACTCGAGAAAGGAAGGTGGCGGCTTGTCCCAGGTTTACGAAAGCCTCGACGGCGCGCAGCCATTCCGCATGTGTTCCGAGAACGCATTTTTTATATTGACCTCCGTAGGGCAAGGTTGTGCTCTATCGTAGGGTGAACGTCGACTACACATTTGGCAAGTGGAGTCGTAATGGCAACTAATCCATTTCTGTCTTATCTTCCTGACTTGTGCGTTTATAAAGAAAGATCACGATCGTCCGTGGGGATACATTTCTTTTTAGGTAGAAATAGCGAGAAGCGATGAAGAAAACTCTGGATCGTTATTTTTAATAATATTGGGACATAAAGCAGAGATGGATAGCATTGATATATGAATATTTTTTCTTAGCATTCCTTTTTATCGTTGTGCATCGTATACGTAAATAAATGAAATTGAACATGAAGAATATTTTTTTCTTTTTTCAAGGTACGGCAAGTTCTTCGGCTGACTCTGTATGGTCGGGCAAGTTGATGAGAGAACTATTTTAGGTGGCACGCGGCAAATGCGAAGATCAGAATTTAGCACGAAATTAGAGAAAGCTCACCCGCTCGCCTCTCGTCGCTACGGAGAGTTAAATCCACAGCACAATGACGCTCAAGAACTTTCCGGCAGTCGGGCCGTGAAAAACGCAGGCTATCAGTGAGTCGCATTTTTCTTTTCTCCCCCCCCCCCTTGTATTCTCGTAATCGAGACGCATCGCGGCTCTCATCCCCAGACGCGCGGGAGTCGTTACCTCCTACAGATTGGGGGAAGTTTCACTGTTCCCCATATGGTACCGGAGGCACTCTAATCTCCGGACGATTTTGCGAGAGTCGTGGACGTCGCTTGTACGCATGCATTTCCGGACAAGATCGACAAATCAGAGTCGAATGATTTTTCAGAATTTAGAATTTAAATCATTTTTTGATGTCTAACGTACTCGGGCAAAAATGTTGAAGAAAATATATACCTTACCTCAAGTTTCGTATTTTTTCTACAATAAATGATTACACGTTATGGCATGATAGTTAATTGGTATAATGTCTGTACAATCAATATTATTAATATTGCATTTTGCATATCAATTTAAAATTTGTCATTTAAATTAACAAAAAGATATGTAAGATTTTTCTCAAAAAAGATTTGGATCACGAGCACTGAGTTAATGTATCATATACGTAGATTTATCCTTGCGGCGATCTTGACGCAAGGATCATTCTGATAACGAAGGACGCTGATACGAGATCGCAAATCGTCGCTGCGGACCGGATATCCCGATACATCTCCCGTTTTTTCGTAGGCCGGATATGCGTATGATTCGCGAAGGGAAATAAGCACGGAATTGTTTTCGAACAACCGTGCACGGGCGGGAGGATTTTATCGGAGTATCGATCCTAGAGGGGCGCGGGAAGTCGACGAATCTACAATATTTCCGGAAGCTATGAAATAAAGCGTCGTGCGTTTAGCGATATCGGAGTCATAACCGTAAATATATTTATGACGATATAAATTGCGAGCTCGCGAGCATGCTTTTTTGCCTTTTTTAAGAGGGGAGACCGGAAATCGTTTTTGCATCTCGCTGCTCCGTCAATTGATAAATTATAATAGCAATAATAATAGCAATGAAATTATTATTTAAAAGTGAATCAGATTTAATAACGCTGGAAACGATACCTATCTCTAAAGCATCTGCTTCTGATATGTTCTATGATGGAAACAAAAATAGAGCGATATGAATAGCATAAGCGATAACAATATCGCATAACGTTGTAAAAATATCTTGATATCTCGATAAAAAAAAACTAACGGGACAACGACATTTCGTACAATTTTGCGATTAAATTGAATCTGAATTATTAGTTCTATCCATGTTTATTCAAATAAAAAATGTTTAAAAGTAAAGTAGATCGGTTATTTTGGAAATATCAATTTAAAATTTTTAGTCTATGAAAATCAGACAGTTAATTCAAAATTTATTTATTTTCGAATATATAATCCCTTAATAGAGTGCAATAGCTAAAATAAGAAAAATAATTGTAAAAAATACGATTCAAACTAATTTAAATATCAATAAATAATAAGAATATAGGAATAAGAATGAGTATTAATAAGTAATAAAAAAGATTTGATTGAAAGTGAGGAAAGAGAGTCAATAACTTAAAAACTTTGTCTGTTTTAAGATTAAAAAAACGTAGATCTATGGCGTATATGAAAATAACACGAGAAATAACGTTATCTGAATATTGACAAACCTAATATTTATATATATTTCAGAAATAACAATTTTCTTCAAGCGAATCCTTCCAACTTATCTGACCATTGCCAGAACGATTGATTTGATTTATTAAAACAGGGTTGATGATCTCGCGTACTCGAATCGTCCGTTTGTCACGAGGCCAATTTCCTCGTGACTCGGATTGCCGCAGACATATCCCGAATCTCCCGTAGTCCCGAGTGACGTAGTTGGTGGCAGTGGTGATCTTAAGAATGAGAACGTAATCCGCGACGCGGAGAGCAATATATTGCGCGCGGAGAGTACTCGCGCCGACACGGAAGTAATCCGATAATCCCATCAGACGAGCTTCCATAAAATCGTTAATCGTCGGTACGCCGCGCCGTCGGCCCGGTCGACTGCTGCACGTGGTGCTCTAATCCTGGTTCGGTATTCACATCGGTTTCGAAGCCACATCCGCACTGCGGTGAAATCAACCGCGCACAACGCGCTCGCGAGAAGCGCGTCTTATAGTCGTTCGGGGGATTGTTGCAACGAACGAGTTTTACCGAGTGGTGCTTCCAACGAAAATGCTGGCGTTAGCTGTTACAAATAACTTTCGAGCTTGTTCCGCTGACGGCTAAAAGGGGGGTTCGACAATTCTGTCCTCTGAGTTTGGTACCCGGAGTCAATGTTTCCTGAGCGAAACTGAATGTCTATGCTTTTTTTTTATTTTGCATATTTAAACTTTGGCGATGGGACAAAAAAATGAGAGAAAAAACAGAACAATTATTCTCATAAAGGTTCATATCGAAGATTTATTCTGAATAAGAAGGAAAGATTCGATAAGATTTGATTTGACTTTTATGTGAAGTCTCCATTTCGACTGGGGCCAATAATTTTGTACCAATGTAATTCCCACTATAATGGGACGAAAATCAAGCGAACTGCGCGCTTAAATAAAGTGTGAATTTTCTCTCGGAACGGTCCGTTTGCAATTTTCTGTCAGTGATTGTCTAATCTATCGAAAACAACAACCAGCGAGGAGAATGTTTCTGTTTCTCATTAGCGACTCCATTAGCGGAATGCTCGCGCACGATATTAGGGAGCAATGTAAATTGGCAGGATTAAATGCATCGGACGATTGCATCAATCTCATTAAATGCCGCGCATAATGTTTGGCAAGAGAGAGAGAGAGGGCGGGAGAGAAAGAGAGAAAGGGCGAATCGAGCGGAGGCGGCCGGGGTTAGTAACGATGTTTGGGGATGCTCTGATAATTATTGAATCCCTCGACGTTGTTTGCATCAGGCAAATCGAAAATAATAGAATATTCGAGCGCTTACCCAGCTACGTTAGCGCATCTTCCGTTCTCGAAACGCGGTCATTTTTACCGCTGAAAATTCTACGCGTTTTACGACATTATTCATAAAGCTTTCCCCTTTCAGGAAATAATTTGCGACTGATGATTCAAACATTTCAGTTTCATTCATTATTAAAGCATCTTCCTTTCTGCAATGATAATATTCATATAAAACTGCGAATCCTTGGAGATAATAAGTTCTCACTTTCGATGCTCGCTTTCAAATGTAAATCATGAGGGAAAGTTAAGAAGCTAAGAGCATGCATGTAGCAATGCTTGAATAACTATTTTCATTCTTTAATACCGTTCGTTCCGCTCTTCTTTTTATCATCAGCTTTTGCTTAATCTGATTATTGAATGCATTCCATAGCTTCGCATGTAACGGGAATCGTAAAAGCAAACAGAAATAGGAGCAAAATATATACGATTGAAATATGCGCTTCGTCTGCCACAAATGGAATAATTTTAAAAAAACTCGCGGATTCAGAATTTGAATGATTTCAGGTGTGATGTGAGATCACGTTCTAACAACGTAAAGAAGAATAAACATTTATTTTTTCGCCAATCGCGATACAACGAATAGCAAACATTTCATATTCCTATTGACAACACAACAATTACATGGAATAAATTTAATTCACAGCTATGAACAATTTCATCAAAGTTCCAAAAATTTCAATTAATAGAGAATGCTTCAGATGATTCTCGGATCATATGGATTTTCTCTCCGTACAGAATTTTACGTAAGTCACGAAATTAAAGGATCGAGTGTAACTATCTAATTCGCTGTTTAAGCGAGAATTAACATTAAAAAAACTGAGAAAATTTCATTTGAATAAATTTTTTCAAATTCCTAGAAAAGAATAGAATAAATTACTATCGAACTCGTTTTCTCATCGCACGCTCCGTCGATGTAAGACTTAATTATCAGTCGGAAGTCGCATCGTCATTAGAAACAGACGATCAGGCTTCATCAGGATTGTACACACATGTGATTTGTGACCGCGGGGCACCTGGATCAGATCTGATTGCTGTTCACAATGAGCTTATTATCTCTAAGAAGCTAGAGAAATCTTAACGGCTAGACCCGATATTAACACTACTTCATATACGCTATAATATATGTATACGCTGCGCTCGTAGGTACAGTATGGCTCCTAATGTGATAACCGCTAAGTGTCCTAAGTAGCCTAAGTCCTACCTGTTGGTGAAAAATGAGAATGCGCCGCTCGCTCGTGGCACGAATGCGCGCTACTCGCAGTTGTTGTGCGCACTGATAATAATCGGTATACCACTCACCGAGAGGTCAACGAAAATCGATCGATCCCTCTCTTCTGAGAACCCTGAAACGGAGACACTGCCGTCCGATGAAGTGCATTGTCCGAGAGGATCCTTGAGTAGGCGTGAAATAACATGCAATGCTTAACGATCCTGGCGATCGACTAAGGCGAAGGTGGGATAAACGCAAAAGAAGGAACGTGGGTCGACGAAATTCTCGCAAACTTCGGTCACGGCGTTGCGAGCAATTTCGATCGAGATCGAGATCGAGATCGACGAGAGAGAGAGAGAGAGAGATAGAGAGAGAACAAAATAATTGAACGCGGATGAACAAACGGCAAATGACGGCTCTATGAGACCTTCATCGCATCTGTTGAGTCTCGCTTCCTCTCAAGAATCGATCTCGTCGACGTCGTTGAGTGATTAAAACCAAAATCCGACGGAAAAATCTTAATGGCGTAGCAATTACGTACGACGCGATTGAAAAAGTGCTAAAATAGCAATTGGCTTTTTCCTATGATTCACTCTTTTTCATGTCCCCCTTAGTCCCCCCTCTCTCATTCCAATTTTCTTTCATTTTCGCACACATACACGCTTTAATTCTCACTCACGCACGCTTTCTGTTGTTCCTAACTCCCTCTTTGTTTGTCTCTTTCTTCTACATCTCTCGTCACTCGATTACAGCTTAATTATTACAAAGATGGTTGTACAATAATATATATAATATAGACTCTGTATTAGTTACAATAATATCGTAGCGTCCTACACCGTCGCGTCTGGCCTTCTTCCGTCATCATTAATCGCGAAAATCGGAACCAATTGAGTTCCTTCTTCGAGTTAACGCCTCCACACGCTCGATTCCACTAAGCGCAACATTTTCCTTGTTATCACCGTTCTCTCGAGCGTAATGTTGCCACGTAAATGTATGTGTCTGCATGTGTGTACGTCTTTGTATACATGTTTCGTGTATCTTTATTGCTTATTGCTTAACATTAACGTTCGCGCCGAGCGGGTCACCACCGAAGAGATATCGTTCGCGGGCATCCCATCGTTAATTAAGCTAATCGATTGCTCACAGGAGACAAAGACCCCGCGTCGCCACCGCACATTTAACGTTTAAAGGCAGTTCCCCCCCGACTTGACGGTAACGTCGCACGCGATCTTTATCCTCGATGAATAAAAACTTAGGATCAGGCGGGGGTTGCACTTGCGTCGCGTCTAACGAGATGCTAATGAAGCGAAAATATCAAAGGATCACCCGTCTGCCTCTCGCGCAGAGGGACGCGTCGCGTCGTGCGATTTCCTTGGCGGCCCCTCTCGACGCATGAATAAAGAAAAATGTGATGAGCCGTGTGAGCCCCGAGGAAGAGAGAACCGGTGTACCATGGTGACATCCAGAACAGAGTCCCTAGTCTCGTTTAAAGAAATCTCTTGACCTTCTTTAATCCTCGACCGGTTCGAGGATGAAATAATATTATACGTTCTTATCAGCTAGAGGACTCCGCCATGCTAATTAAGGATCACTGTCCTCGTTTCTCGTTTGTCCCTCAGTTAAACCGTTCTTACTCGGCTGGCCCGTCCTACGGAGAACGAGCGACTCACCCGCGATCCATTTCCCTTCATCCTTCGCGGCGTCACTTCCGGACAAACGGGGATCTGCCTCGATCCGTCGAAAAAACGACAGCGGGTATTACTTGTAATTAATCGATATAATTATTACGCGTATCATCGATTACTCGGTGCTTATTGAGGGTACATGCCCGAGAATGAGCAAAGAAATGAGCGCGACCGGCGAAGAAAATATTTACCGAGTAAATGCTTCTTCATCTCTTTCTTTTTTTTTTTGCACTTATCAAGGATATAGTCTCTTCGTAGTAGTCATCTTTTTCTGTCCGTTTTAAAAAGTAACGATCGCGCGTCTTATCGGCTGGAACGAGAGGATTCTAGGACGATCGATCCTATGAAGGCGAATCGCGGTCCTTCGTCCTCGATCCGCGATCGTGATATGGCCTAACCATAAAAATCACCTAACAACTTCGTCAGCTCCCAATTCTTCAATCTTAGTGCCTACGCGCTATGTCCGGTAAAAAAATCTACTGGCCAGAGAAAACTCGTGCTCTCTCGATCGCACATTACGCTACCGATACCCGACTATTCCTACGAGATCATGCACGTCGAAGGCGAAAATTCAACAAACGCTTTTTTTTTAATCTTCTATCGATTCTTCGCAAGATGATCCTTCACCCGTCATTCGTTACTCTTTATCCGTTTCATGGACAACGCGGCTGCCTCTTCGGCCTCGGAACGACGATCGCGTGAACGCGAGTTTTTCCCGACAGTTCGAAGAAACTAACAGGAGCTACGAGCACGATTATCTGAACCGGTCGATAAGCTCCTCTTTTTCCCGTAATTTATCTCTTATTCACAGTCTAAGATCGCATTCATCTGCAACTTTACACGCCCGCTCGATCGGTCGAGCCACAGCCGAGCACTGTGTCGCGAATATTTCCTAGAACGATCTCACTGTGTGTCCGACATTGCGTTTGAGTCCAATTTTTAATTGATTTCGAATAATTGTCGCGCTTTCGATTAGAATCACCTGAATATCGCGGCGACCGCCGTCAGTAGAACGATCGTCAGGTACGTCGATCGGCCGATTTGTCCGCCGTTCGCTTCCATGCACTGACCTGCAATGACAGAATAAATTTTTATAATATCTCGCAATGTATTTTTGTGCCTGTGCACATGCGAGCTTCTTAGCCAAGCATCATTTATTTAGTTAGAATTAATCAACTCTAATCTTCATCCTCATACGCGAGAAATTTTTTTAACAAATATGTGTTAAATATTTTTCTTGAAAATATAGGGGAGAGTTGCCAAATACGTACCACTTAAGCTATTTTTGGTTATATTTTACATTTGGTACCTTTTGGAATGCAAATAAACGTTGGAAA
>VBVR01002025.1:0-25491 GCA_011638315.1 Tetramorium parvispinum
CATACAAATGACATCCATATTTCTTTAAGAGTTACGGTGAGCCCCGCGACTTTACCTGCGATTTAATTTGCATTCATATTTCGTACACAGATCATGCAAATTGAAACGAAAATTCAAATCCTCCTAATCACGTCACGCCATAATTTCCACGGATACGATTTTCGTACGATTGTGCAGTGATTAGAACGTTAAAAACAAGGTAATATTAAAGCGTTGAGAACAAGCGAATGTTACATCGAGATCTCTATACCGGGAGCCTCCGGTCTTCGTCGGTGCAACGAAAGCGCCGTTTCCTAGAGATATATTCAAGCGCATTAGTGACATAATTTTCCCGGTGTATTTCTGTAACATGCCGGAGAGAGAAACGCGCCGGGTGCGAGGGAGCTGCGGCGGATGGAGAGGACGAGAGAGAGAGAGAGAGAGAGAGAGAGAAAGAGAGACTTTTCTGAGTGAGAGTCTGGCGACGCCGGACCCTCGCCGGGTCTCTCTCCTCGCTTATAAAGCGGCTTTATCGGCGTCGCGTTTCCGCGTTCGGTTGCACAACACCTGTGCTCGATGCCCTATAATTCTCTCCCACGCTAATCGCGAAAATCCGTAAGGCATCTTCCTGATCAATAACGCCTTCTCTCGCCGCCCCCTCCCTCGTTCCCATCCGTTCTTAATCTTTCGCCAGATACGCCCTGAGAATCGCTCAGACTTCCTAGTTGACTACGAAGTTATAACATTACGTGTATACTATATGTATATGCAAAGCCGTTTGTAATTTTTGCGATAAGCAGAAAGGAGTTGCATAATAAGTGCTTAGTGATTTTTTTATTACGATTGGTTTTTGCTTTTAGCTCCTCGCTGGTTCTAAACATATTAAAGTGTACTAAAAACACGTATATTTGCAAAATTAAATATTTGCTTGCATCTCCGAGATTGGTTTATATTCACGATTCGACAAAAAGCTTTTTCTTTTTTTTTAATTTATTAGAACTCGGAGCTTTCTATTCCATTTCAGTATTTTTACAAAATTTGATTTCTCAATTCAATATCTCGTTGTCAATACAATTATTTAGGTTACTCCCAGATTATTCAAACATCTGAAAACTCTTTGTAAATATTCTATATTTTTATCTTGTATAAAACTAGAAGAAAGAACGCAATTTTAATGGATGTGCAAAATTTATATGTGTGTGTTTATGTAAAAATCATAGTTCAAAACCTATAAAGCTGTTTGAAAATACAGGCAGTGGTTACTCATTGAGACGCATAATTGAGAAAATATATTCAAGCAAAAATCGAGCAAGATTTTCGGCTTCTTAAGCTCAATATAGATTCATTTGTATCGCGCATGAGATACGTCGCGCGTGAAATTCTGTACATAGACCACCCGGGAAATGGTTCCGAGCTCGCAGCCGGCTGCAGACATTCCCGAAGCGACCGTATATCTTTGGAATTGCATAACGAGCGCGGATAGACATTGGACGAAGAGAGAAGCTGACGGTAGGAGAAAGACGGAGAGTGAGAGAAAGAGCATACGACAGAGAGAAAGAGAAAATGAGAGAGAGAGAGAGAGAGATAAAACGGGATGTCAGGCTTCTCTCGCGCGAGATCGGCCGTAGAAAGTGCATTGGGAAAGCGAGCGAGTGCGAACACGTAAACGCGACCGTAAATTATCCGTTTCGGGCGCGCGAAGGCGCGTGTACACGATCGCCGATATTGCGGCGCTTTGTGTGTTCCCAGGATACGAGGGATTACGGGGCTCGTCCTTTAACGATCGCGATTCCTTATCGAGTGGCGTGCTTATCGATCCGCCTGGATTCGAAAGCCACGCCACGACATTGCGATATTGCGACGCCAGGAATCTTACGTCGGGATCTACAAGAACGTTTCCTTAACACGGGACTCGCTTTGCAGCTCAATCCCGTAAGATAGAGGGATAGATTTTGCAGCAGAATTAACCCGTTAAATGTCGCGTCGAAACAGAGATATATTTCATACATCGTGTAGCGGATAAGCGAAAGATCCAAGGAACTAATCGTGATATTCTCAGATCGTAACAGTTGATTAAAAAAAATATATTATAATAAATAAAATTAAATATAGTAATTAAGTATAATCTAATAAATAGATCATGTTGCATATATTTTTTCGATCAGATAGCCTCGTCCCCGAAACGTGTTGCTACGTTTTTATTAATAGCAGTAAAGATATTCGCGAGTTAAGCGACACGCTCTGCATAAGTCACATTCTGACATAATCGTACCTGATTAGCCGCAACTTGGCCTCGAGTGTAATAAGCAATATTTCGATTAGGCCGTATGCGGTAAGTCCCAAATGCATCGAGTCACGATCGTTGAATCCGACAACCGGCTGCCGGCTAATTACGAGAGAGCCGAACGCAAGCGGTACCCCGCGCGCTAATCCCGGCGCGTAACGGTACACGCGCCAGTCGTGCCAGGCAGTATTTCCGGCATATTGCGCGATCGTTAATATTATCTCACGCGTAATAGCGTTTATTACGCGATACGAGATCCCGGCCTCAATTGCGCGCCCCGACGTAAGGTCCCGCGGGAACAATAAAAATGAGATTCAAGTTCACGGAGATGACTCGCGTAGTCGCGCGATAATATCGCCGAGCGCCTCGGCGCGGTGTAACCACGTCGGAGCGTTCCGGTTGGAATATATGAATTCCGGGAAAATGAGACGCGTATATCCCGCAGCGTTGAATCAAGCGATCGTTAAACCATGCGAGCCGCCCGATGCAGGACTATTCAATTCTGACAAAGACTCGTTTCCGACAATGTTTAGTATCTTTTTTTTTTTTACGATGCTGATAATTGACTATTAAGTAATAAATCCTTTAAAATATGAGGTCTCGGAGAAAAGTCTCTTGAGCAGATCCGTATCTTTTTAATTACGAAAGCAGTCGAAACAACTCTGGT
The DNA here is from genome assembly GCA_011638315.1 of Tetramorium parvispinum. Taxonomy (NCBI): domain Eukaryota; kingdom Metazoa; phylum Arthropoda; class Insecta; order Hymenoptera; family Formicidae; genus Tetramorium; species Tetramorium parvispinum. The sequence goes on from VBVR01002025.1 coordinate 2,931, forward strand.
CTCTGGTAATTTTTTTTTGTAAAAATTATTCAAGTTTATAACGAAGAGATTTTCGGTGATTTTTCTGGCGATCTGTAAATTTATCAATTTACTTTCCCCTTTTATTCCTTTTTTCTTATATAATCATCCACAATGTTAAAAGTGAAGAGAATGGACTCTTATTCATTTATGAAAGAAAGCGAGAAGAGCTGATCCCTTCCATCGAAACTTCATCACTCCATTCGAGAGTGCTGATGAAAAGAGCCTCGCAGATCGGTTTATCTCTAATTAATTTTTTTACGAGTTATGGGACACTGTTGCATTCGACGTCAACTCACACCTCTACCCGGTAAAAGCTTATTGTCTTACTGAGGAGGGTAAGCCTCGCCCTGGCACAGTGCGCCGCGTCGGGATGCCATCACGTATCGGCACTAGAAGCACACTCGCACACTGCACTTCGACACGATGGCGCGGACGGACGCATAGGACGTGGACTGGAATACGAATGCTGTGACCCAGGCGTAGATGTATGCGACGCGCGGCGCTTCCTTGTAAACAAGGGGCGCCGTGAAACTGCAGCCTAGGTCGAGGCCGTGCAGTCGCGAGTACGCGGCTGCCAGTTGCCCGAGAGAATTACGCCATATCGTCTGTCTATTCCCTCTCGAGAGGTGTGGACGGCGATACTTGGTATTCTTAGAACTCGAACGTCCTGAGAATAATGTCGATTTTCCAAAGATCCCGACGACGACGACAAATACATCTCGAGAAAGACGTTAAGAGAGACGTTAATAGGAGACGATGCGAGAGAATCACGTTCGGAAAAGCATTCTACAATCGGGTCCCCAGGGAAACAATTTTTCTCCAAAAAATATAGAAAGTAACGAAATGCTAAGATAATCCGATTGGAAAAACTGACTGTCGGGAAATCCGATCAATTAGATTGTATTGCATTCGAGCAGCGAGTTGCTGTTTCGTTGTTGATTAATAATTGATAAATTAATTACCACTTCGTTATGGTATCTAATTACGTGATGCGCAATCCGAGCAGATTGCCAAAAATTATTTTAATAGAGAGTACACGCTAATTCGGAAACGTTATCCTTGCGTTATTAATGCCGCACACAATTAAAAGCGTGATAATGAAATCTTAGCACTCAAAGTGACTGGAAAAAAATGTAAGGAATGTTTTTACATTTCGGGGACGAATTCCAAAATCATTACATTGTTTATCGCCTTTCATCGAGCTCTGCATATGAAATATACCCCATCATTTCTGTTGTGTTTGTGAATTTATTTTATAAATTTCAAGTGATTATCGGTGTGATGTTAGCATTCTGACATAAAATATTAGAATATACCAATAAATAATACAATATAGGTTTTATTTTATTAATTTGTTTTTATTAGATATACATATGTATTTTCATATGTACAATAAATTATATGCATTAAAGGATTAAATAATCACTAATATATCTATTCCGTTGCATCCATTTTAAAATAATAAATCTATAAAAGATATTAGTATATTGTTATTCTTATGCTACTGATAGCTTGAAACGTGTACATTTACGTATATTTTATGCATGTTGATACAACTTTTATAGATCCATTACCTCAAATTGAAATCATTTGCGACTCACCGATACGCGTCAGCGGAGTTATAAACCATGTTGCGAGCTACGCTTAATTGTAAAATATAAACATATTCCATATTACATCAGTGCGGAATATAATCAATATCTCAAAAGTGATATCACTCGTTACATATGTTGTGAACACATTTAATTTCGCAAATAGCAGGAAAATAATAAATTTTTCATAGTTAGCCATCTCAAAAAGTAATTACATATATTCTGCGTATTGAATGATATTCGTATCTTGCAAATAAATTAAAAATATTTAAGACGATAATTATTATTGAAACAAATTATAAAAAATATCTTTTAAAATATACATTTTTGATATTTCATAGACAAAAATTTTCTACTTTTTACATAGATCATTCAACTAAATGAGAATGAACTTTTAATGTCGCGAATGATAAGTGGTCACAAATTATACTTACTTCAAGGTTGCTCCGCCATCGTCTGATGCCACCCAGGTCTTTTCCTTCTCTCAGATTCCTCGATTGCACTCGTGAAAACATGCTTTATTCCTATTGCGTGCACTCTGATCATCAAAACACGATAATCGCGCGACATTTTGTACGACACTCCCGACTTCGATCGAGTAACGTGCACCTCACGTCGTGAAGAAAGGTACGAGAGAAGTGCAACGAACGAATCTAAAACGGCGGAGAGTTTTAAACGAATCACTAATATGCAAACGCCGAATCTGTGCTGTGCGATGACGATTTAATTAAAATCAATTTAATAAAATTTAAAATAGTTTAATAACATTTAATAAAATAATTAAATTAATTATAACTATATTTAATAAAAATGTTATAACGGATTGCTTAATTCGGAGTCGATTCGTTATGTAATTGTGACATCCGTTAATGATGGAAAAATTTGGAAATAATCGTCGACAATTTTATTCTGATAAAATCGCGCGACGCGATGTTATTACTGAAATCAAGTTAGCAGTCAATTAAAACTGTTCAAAAACCTATAATCCATTTTCTGATTAATATACGTTGGCTTCCTATTGATTTTGACGCAGTCGAAAACCGTGACGACCTTATACAAAATATTACTACATTTACTCGATTCGAAAATGATAAATAAATTACATCTATGCCGCGAAAAAATTGAAAAATATGCGTTAAAGATCATTTTTATCCATAATTATCGCAATAATTTCTAATTGTATCCTCTTTAATCGTTTACTCTCTATCGCCTCTCTTACGTCGCATAAATAATTTACGTAATATAATATATCTATCTCGATAAAGAACTCGACACGCTAATGAATCGTGAATTAATTGTGGCAGTTACTTATTGATAATCATTATTCGTTAAAGATTATCGCGTTAATCTTTAATATTTGTCGCGAAAAGTAACGCGACGACACACGGAGCTGCTCAATTAAGTCCTATCGACTCGAGCTTCGAAGCACAAATGACGATGATGATCCGGCGACCTTGCAAACAATAGCGCGCTACAAAAAACTACGTAGCCTTCAACCGACACTTGTTTTGCATTGAAAAATTTAATACGTTAAATTAAATGTATACTGAAATTTTCTTTTGTAAATTTAAGCTTTACTTTTACTTTCATTAAAAAACGATCGATGTATCACACGGCTTTTTACCCGACTAACTCGGCGATTCGCTTCTCTCGTCATTAAATAAATTATTTTTAAATCAACGATAAAGACATATATACGATACGTATGTACGAGATATGATTCCATCGCGTTAAAGAAATGATCACTTGCCCGTAAATATCACGTAACAATAACTTATCCACATTTACTATCTCGTTTGGATTTCTCTACTTCAGAGATGTAAATTATGCGGAATGTTACGATAAATATTTATTGACTCGATTTTTCATTTCTCTCGGGAATAAATTAATTACCTTAGCTGCCGATTACTGAATGTTCGCGGGAGATGATCGCGTTTCGAAAAGCATTGCAACAATACACTGTGCAGTTCACGTGTTTGAGTTCTGGAACACAAATGATAACGCGGTGACTTTATAAATAAGTGCGATTTTATAAACGTGCCGTTAATTAATATCCGCAACTCAGTTTGAAACACGTTAAATATTTTGTGACGTCGATACGGCCGGAAGTGTTTCGCACGGGCGAAATAACTCTCTTTACGCGTTCGCTTTGTTCATTCTCGTGGCGAAACCCGAGTTGATAGCCAACGGCACGAGTCAGTCATACCGTGTACCGTCGCATTGATTTTCGATACGCGAACATTCTCAGTAATCGCCAATCCGCATAATTAATTTCCTTCCATGATTTGAGAAATCGAGTTAACGAATGTTTATTGTAACAGATTTCACGTAATTTATATATCTGAAGCAGAAAAATCCAAACAAGATAGTAGATGTGGATTAGTATAAATTATTGTTGTATGATATTTACGGGCAAATAATTGTTTCTTTAACGCCGCGAATACATCTTGTATTATATATTAGTTTTCGTCGATTTAAAAATAATTTATTTAATGACGAGAGAAGAGAAATGATACGCAAATCACCGAATGAGTCGTGTAAAAAGCCGTGTGATACATCGATCACTTTTTAATAAATACTTTAACATTCACGAAAGAGAATATTCAAACGTATGTACGTTTTATTTATCGTATTAAATATTTCGAGGCAAAACAAGTATCGGTTAAAGGCTATATCGCTCTTTGTAGCATCCCATTGTTTATAAAATCGCCGCGTTATCATTTGTGCTCCGAAACTTGGCGGGACATGAATCGCTTCATGTACTGTCGCATTGCCTTTCGAAACGCGATCATTTCCCGTGAATATTTAGTGATCGACAGTCCGCGTAATTAATTTACTTCTGTCATCTGAGAGAGATCGTGCCAATTATATTTATCTTAACACATATATATATATATATATTGTATGTATAAAAATATGAGAAACGAGAAACGAGAGAAGCGAAATAATACGTGAATCGCTAAATGAGTCATGTAAAAACCCGTGTGATACACATTAATCGCTTTTTAATAAGTACTTTAAAATGAATGAAAGAGAATATTCAACGTACGTTTAATTTATTATATTAATTATTTCGAGGCAAGCCAAGTGTCGGTTGAAGGCCACGTTGCTGTTTGTAAGGTAAAACAGAGGTATAATTACGCGTTACTATTACATACATCTCTAATAAGCGATTCTTTCGAACTAGCTGAAGACCTTGGATTTACTGTTAACTGCTTATATCAGTGTTCGGTAAATTACTACCCGCTCAAATATCGCCACATAAAGAGATATAAGTTAACTATTATACATAATGACACGCGTCGTGAAAAGCGAGCGCCGCGTGACAGCGAATTTGCGGTTACGAATTATTTAACGCACTGGGGAAACAAACCACGGGGGATAATAATCGCGTAATTGAACAGATAGTTGATACGTTCAACAATCGCTTTTGACGTATCTTAATACCTGCCGAGTTTCGAAATGATAATACACGACTTGTGCAATTGCCTGCCCGCGCGAGTGTCTATTCGCACGAATGATAACAAAGTGAGCGTATAATAGCGCGTTGCACGTAAGTAGGATTTTCCAGAAACATTTAACGGAAAGTTACGTATCGGTGAATATATGCTCAATATTCTGTTCCACACGCTTTAAATTAATTTCGAAAAGTGAGCTATCGCAGATTCTGCATTTCAATTTAATGAATTCAACGACAGCTAAAATGACGATTAATTGCGTTCGATTGAAAATTTCGTTTAGTGAAGATATTATTTTTAATTTTATCTAATATATCTTGAATGCTATTACAATATTACAACTTGTTCAAATAATATTTGTCGTTTCGTGCACATACAAACGCAAAATATTACATATTTATAAACGACATTCCGAGAAAATTACTATCTGTACCGTGAAAATGAGCTTATTGTATACACTTTTGCATGATTTGCTCATTAATCGAGAATCCCATTGTAACCTCGAATATTTTAGGAGATTTTTGCTTCATTAATCTTGAGAATTCACTCTTAAATTATTGCACGATAATTGCGAGCATCTTGTATAACCGCTTTTTCACATAAAATATTTTCATAAATTTCCCACCCGCTTCTCCGAGGCGAGCAGGAAATTACTTACAACATTGTTCTCGTAATACGTTCGGCGAATATTTTTTGCGCGTTTCCTCTTCTTTCCTTTTTTTCTCGATATCTCGGGAAAGCCGTGCGGGATCCTATCCTGCTTTCTTCCGGAGTGTCTACCGTCGTGTCGAACACGCGCCAGTGCTCACCGACAATAGGGTACACTATCGACTGTTTCACAAGTACACGTAGATTCACACTCGCGATAACAAGAAGACCTGCTTCGCATTTCCGCAGCGTAAATTGACATTCGACACGCCTGAGCTCTCGACTAACAGCTAAATTTCGGTAAACATTAGGACAAGGTAATTTTTTCATTACATGAATAAGTTAGATAAATCATTTAATATAACATTATCTCACCGAGATATTAATTCACATCGCAAGAGCTAAATGACCTTATCGCGTAGCAGTGAGAGATGCTACACACATTTCTCGCTCAATTCTTTTTCGTCCTGCATTAACGCTAATTTCTTTATGTATTGACGCTGAGAATAATTAAAAATTAAATTACATAAGAGTACTGTTTTTGTTGACAGAAATATAAATCGAAATATCAGACTGTTTGTGAATAAATGACTGGCCCAGATTGAATTATTTCCTTATTGGTCGCTAATAATCACGATCGAAACGAGCTATATATCGGTTTTGATACTGTCGAGCACGATAATATCGTTAGCATCGCATCGTGCCGTTTATTCGAACGTGCAGCGCTTTCGGTGCATTTACCGCCCCGCTGATTTCTGAACAAAGGCGAGTAGCCCCGCGTGGATGTAGCGTAATCGATTTATTAGCAGACTGATGGATTATAGCGCCATGGAAAGATCTGGTAGCTTCGAAAGAGACCGTGCGCGTCACGTTATCGCGAATCTAAATTGTACAAATTGCAGCAGCGTTTACGTTGAAATAGAAACTATCCGTAAAAGGTGATCTATGATCATAACTCACAGTTAAGGATATTTTTATCGGGGAGGAAAACAGGTGCAAGTTTATCACTCGTGTAAAATAAATAGGACGTGATTTTTACATCTTATCTCCTGTGTCGGGCAAGAAAAGTGGTGTTCCGCGAGAGTAAACGCGATGCAAGAAAATAGCATTTGGATTTATTCGTGCGTGACCGTTTAACATACGTCTCTAATGAACGGCATGATTCTTTCGAACGAGTACTGAAGAACTTTGGCTTAACTGTTAACTGATTATCAATGTATGTAATTACGGCGCACCCATAAACTTCCGCCTTGCTCTCTTGAAATTGCAGATCAACTAAGAATATCATTCATACGCACATACACATATGCGTGCACACACGTGGGTATTTTTTTTATCTTACATCCATCTATTTTTACTAAATGGACATATAAAGTTGTCTGTTATTAAGTTATTATTTTAAAGCATAATTTTTGTTACATTTAATTAGTACTGTAAGCGTTACTTATTTTGCAAGTGATTGTATAATTATAAATTTTAATGAGACGAGAATACAAAGTGACGTGGTAAAATTATTTATAAGGATTTAGCGGGAGTGGAATTACTATTTCCAAAATAAACCGCCCATATTGATCGTAATTAACACTCGAGGCATCTCGATGCTGAGCGTACAGAATAACCAATAGCTGATGATGACGCGTCATTATCTGATTATTAAGCGTAATTCTCTCTTCTCAAAAATCCTTCGTTACAAATTTCATGATTTATTTAATAACTTAACAATGATTTTATGATGCGACGTCAATTGTCGATCGCATCCTACATTAAATACTCCACTTTTGCTATAATTATTTGACAACATTTTTATTTGCACAACTAATTAGTGTCATTGCTCATTTAACTTGGTAAAAAAAGGAAATAAAAAATATACTTTCTTGCACCAGCAGTTTAGTTTTCAAATCTTATTTAAAATCAATAAAAAATTCATACTCTTCGCGAAGAGTTTACTCACATGATGTAGAAAGTTTAAATCGGAAAATTAAACTGAGTTTACTTTTCCCGATTTATCCTTTTCGGTATAATGTTTAACTTTGATGTCGTTAAAATTATCTGCCAAGAGAGAAGGGGAAGGTGGTATAAAGTTTAACCTGCGAGTTGTATTCCAAACACTTTATCAATCTTTCTGTCTTGTTAAATTTAATAATACCAGAACTAGGGATTATATCACGGACTTCCAGAATTAACTTTAGTTGACATATATATTATGTACACATTCAGTTAGAATTGAAAATGGTAAACAATTCAAACTTCTCGTTGTGTTTTTGCGTTCCGCTATTTAGACTTATCATAGAAATAGTCAGCCTCAGCACGATACCTTAGTCGTAATTGTAGTGCATCTCGATTTTTTAGTTCGTTGGTAATTTCGAAAGAGCAATTGAACGTGCCGTGGTTAAAGACGGTCGATTCCGCGAAGCAATCTCGACGATTCCAACAGCTCGCCGGTCGTTGTCGCTCGCAAAAGGTAAAGGCGCGAGGAGTAGCGCCACGCGACGAGCCGAATAACGGGGTTGTTCTCGATTGTCCCTGCGATGGTTGTATCCAGCGAGCGAGCGAACAGGCGAGCGGTACCGTTCGCTTCTGACGACGGTTTCAGTCATCATAAAATCACATCGCGCGCGCAAACTGCAAGATTCTCTCGAATCCGAGAGAATTGTCGAGCTTCTTTCTCTTCCACTCCCTCTCTCTCTCTTTCACTCTTCTACTTGTTTCACTTGAACGTACCGTTTTCTCCTCTCCTCCTTACACACGTTCATAGATTTTCTCCTCTTCTCCTTAGCTGCCCGTAACGACGTCCTCTGGCAGGGGGTTTCGCGAGAGAGAGACCAACGGTACACACGTCGCAAGCTACGATCTCCTATGTACGGTTTCCCTTCTCTCCCTTCGCCGGCGGCCCCGTTTCGCTCCTTTTTGCTGCTCCTTTTTCATTTCTTCCCTGCCCCATCTCTTCCTCCTTCTCATTCTTCTCCTTCTCCCGTTCCTGTTCTGCTCCGTCTAGTTGGGTGCCGCTGCCGCCGCTGCGCCCGCTTCTTCTTCTTCTTCTGCTCCTTTTCCGTAACGGTGACGCCGGCTTCCCGTTACGCGTCCAGCCTGAACCGTCCGAACGAACGAAGCGGCCTATTCCCTTCCACGACGAGCTTCGTTGCATTATGGATGCTGAGCGTACGGAGGAAAGATGCTGCTAATGCTGGATGGATGTCCCGTTTGTCTCTCGGAAATAGGAGAGTCGCGGGGGAAGGGGGGGAGGGGAGGAAGCCCCGACGATCACGCGAAATAATCTTTCTTCACTTAATTCCTTTCGCGTCTTGTTAAACACAAGGAACATGTGAAATTAGATAGCCTCACAAAGTACAACTCTCTCATAGTTATAAACAGTTTTACCATCCCGTTTATCTTATCATATAGTCGATTATCGTAATCAATTTACACATCTTAATTAGCATTATTAGGCAAAGGAAAAACAACGCATTAATGTTTTTCTTTACTCTTGTTTGCTTACAGAGCAGCATTACGCGGCAGCTGATTCCAACAGTTCGACGCCCGCCAAGAGCTTCGTACCCTGCAAGGTGTGCGGCGATAAGGCGAGCGGCTATCATTACGGCGTTACCAGCTGCGAAGGTTGCAAAGTGAGTATCGAGAATCCCTATCCTTAGAAACCAAACAAAGACACGTCGGTTCGACATCCAAAAGCCAAGGTGTTACGCCTGCGCCGATTGTCGCATAATAATTATCGCACACAGGAGAAATTATCGCTGCAGCGAACGCTCTGATTAATCTCAGATTTCTCACGCTGATCTACCGAGAGAAATCGACTTTCAGCAGCTATATTTAAATCCGCGCCCAACATGATTAATACGACGCCTTTAGTTTTATAAGCCAGTCTTACATTAACGATTCGGAAAGCGGCTCCATTCCTCGCGGCTTACTATCGTAACAAGTCGGAAGAGAATTGCCCCACGCGCAGAATTAGAAAAGGAGAAGCTCGAGACGATATATCGTGTGAGATCGAGGTTGCTCGTAGCTTCCGATACCTTGCTGGAATATTCACCGATCGGTTTGACCTCGCGGCGCAGTGGTGGGTCTCGAGTACAATTTACAACTCCAATCCGCAAGGATGCATGACGATCAGGTAATAATCCGCGAAACGACTCGTTCGCACTTCGGGGCAGGATATTTATCGGTGCGCGCGCTCACGTCTTAAGGGGCTATCGTGGGAGATGCACATCCACCACGGAACGCCCGTACGCCGCTGCACGGCCTGAGATTTCAAACGCGGAAGCCCTAAGGCCAGAGTTAACGGTGAATTGGTGCATTCTCGCATTCGCTAGCAGCAGGTTCTGCGGGCAAATCCGCGCAGAACACACGCGCGCGTGCCTGCACGAGTCTACCGTGTCTTTAAGTTTGCCTAAAGTTGCCACGGCTGAACAGCGAGCCCCTCATTTTGCCGTCATTTGCATCCCTCAAAGTCGCGATTTGTTTCGCGACTTCGTCTCGGAAGTATCTTCGTTTTCAGGAGAAAACGAAGAATTTGTACCCCCAGGCACGTTTTCAATATCATACGAATGGGTTCGACGCTTTGACTTCTAACATCCGCATTTCGAAGAGCGCGTATTAACTAAAACCAGAATTTTCGGTAATTTGCTATCAGGTGTCAATATTCCCTCTTCCGAGTCGAAAACCAGAATGATTTAAATGATAAAAGTGAAACTTGTGTTGATGAAAACTTCTCGAAATTGTTATTTTATTATTTAATGCAATTTATATTAATAGCAAATAATATCAAATTATCAATGATATCAATATTTATAATTGACTAATAACATTGAAATAATAAAACAAATTTTGCACGCATAGTTATAAATTGTAATTGTAATTTAAACCACAACAAATCAATGAAGCGGCTTGCCATTGTTTCGCATCCGACCGGGCTGTTACTACTGCCCGGTGCGCCACTACATTTGTCTGACCCGCACAGCGTTTTTACTACTGACTCGCTGTACGGTTCGTGCTGTTCGCTTCTCCTTTATTTTTCAGGTGCAGTATCTAAGTATTGTCGTACAAATTCCAAATTCTTCTGTAGCTTTTCTTTGCGGCTACTTTGTGACATTTGAACAGTTTATTTCGAAGATTCCTTGTGATAAATTATTCTTTTGCGGAAGATAGCGAGATTCAAATTAAAAACGTAAATCTTGTCCCCAATGTTTTACTTTGCGTCTTCTTTTTTCGAATCGAATTTTTCCTTAGTTTGTCACAAAGTTTAGAGTTTTTAAGGGATCAGTTTATACATAATTATTTAAGTGTTATTAAAATAACTTTTGAAAAATGTCAATCAATTTTACTAAGTAAAGTCAATTATAATCTATTTAAAATTTTAATTTAAATTTTGCTATACATCTTTTTTTGTATGATAGAGCAATTTTCATTGCCACAAAATAAAAAATTAATTAATTTAATTAATTGAGCTGGCGTGTTTTTACATTGTTTTCTATAAATCTATGCATGTTTAATTCACGCTACTAGTTTATTAGAATAATTATACAATCATTACTTTTCCGACTAGCGAGGACAAACAGACGAACGCGATATAATATATCGATTTTTAGAAACGAGCCGAGGTCGCGTGCGCCATCGGTTACCAGTAATATCGACAGTTGCATTACGAGCAGTCCGTCCATCGGGGATTCCAGGATATTGGATGCTGCATATACGTTCACGTTGTTGCATGATGCTGTTACAAATACCTTTCATCAATTAGCACCGATAGTAATATGCCAATAAACCGATGCTTTCTCAATTGCTCATCTATATGCCGTTTCTATTATTCCATTACTTCCGCGTGAGCTATTCGCTTCGTAAAGCCACAGCCGCCTGTTGTTTATGTAACACGTATATTAATAAACACGAGAAATTAAGGCAGTGGGCTATATCGAAATCATTGAGCATTCCGATATAAATATAAATAAGAAACAATTTATTATTTCGAAGATTCCTATATTAAAGGATTCTAAAGTATTGAGCAAATTACTTGAACGAATTTTTAACGGATTTAGATTCAATTATCAAGATAGCTAGCATCGAAAGTTAAGGATTTGGCGAATAAAGAATAGCTATTCGCAAAATCTTTATTGGAAAAAATTGACAAATTTCGCGCAAAACTTAGAATGTTTTATTTAATATATTGTCTAATTATTACTAATTGAAATTAATTGGAACAAATTCCGATAAATATCAGAGAATATCTCATCCGGGAAAATGCGCGCGATATAATATAGAAGCGCGTTCGAGAACTTGCTTTTCTCATGAACGCATTTTCCGTTACCTCGCTCCTGCTTTTCCTGCACTCTCGGCGTTACAAAGAAGGGCACGGAGTGTCGTATTTTATACGCAGGGAGTTATAATTAACCCCGCGACGGTCTATGGGATCGTTATTAATAGCGCTTCCTTACTTCCTGTTTCAGGGCTTCTTCAGGAGGAGCATACAGAAGCAGATAGAGTACAGGTGCTTGAGGGACGGCAAGTGTCTTGTCATCAGATTAAATCGGAACCGTTGCCAGTACTGCAGATTCAAGAAGTGCCTAGCCGTCGGCATGTCCAGAGACTGTAAGTACCGTGTTCGCACTACCGTTTAACAACTTTTAAGACTCCGTCTAGACAGTCGGGCAAATTTCGTAACCAATATCGAAGAAACCTCGTGCAACAAATATTTAATTCTCTGACGCGCAGGTTTCGCGCTTATAAAGAAATTGATAGCCAGTACATTTTCCAAAACATTGCGAGGAAAATGTTTTCGAGCTTTTCTGTTGATTCCGTTATTTTGTATAAAATGAAATATATCCAATAATCATAGTAACTCATGAAATGTATTGACGTCGAATGCTCCAAAAAATTATTTAAAAACGTATTATTATAAAATATACATCATTTACGTATTCTGAGACAATTATAATACATAAGTTATAAAAATTTATTTAGACATACTTTCTCTTTTACTCTTATTACAGCAGAAAAATTTGTGGAATTTTGATGTCGACGATTTATATAAAATGCAAGTAATTGCACATAGATAAAGAGAGAGAAAATATTTAGTAAAAAATATTCAGGCGAGATTATATGTTAATTTGCCAGTTATACCCGCGTATGCCGAGTATGACGGGTCGACTTTGATTCCTCGCGCGTATGTCAGAAACGAGCTTACGAGTACGCGCGCCGTTAGAAATTCAAACAGAATTCTACGAGATCGCAATTCTGGCCGTCAGTGATGCAAAATCTACTTGCCGCCCATGCCGAGAGAGCAAAGTAAACCAAAGGCCAGGCGTGTACATAATTAAACGTCAGAGTTCCAGGGTGCAATACTGGTCTACGTGTACGACGTGCGACCTGCGAGTACCGCTTCATCATCGTGTCACGTGTCACAAACGAAATTGTAATGAACTCACGTAGACTCGGGTGTAATAATCCAGAGGGAACGCAAACGAGATGGCTTTCATTTAAATCCTCGTGACTCAACTTTCAGAAATGTTCAAACTTTTGACGTAAAATATCTTGAGTCCGCGCGCGGCGTTTAAATCAGGAGTCCACGAAACTAAAGGTCTACCTAAAATTACTTGAACCGTGAGACTTTATTGTCCCCGAAGCGCGATTTGCCAAAGGATCCCCATTTCTAATCGATTGCAGTCCAAAAAGTCATTTGTTTTTAACATTTTCGCGAGAAATCATTTTGATTTTCAAAACCAAGAAAAATTATCATCGCCCTTATTATCGTATGGAAGCACATCCCAGTGTTCTTTCGTAATTCTCTGATGAAAAGCTTCCTCGGGATTATTTGTGGAAAATAGACGATTATTACGTTCTCTTTGTTAAAGGATTTTTACGAAAACATCTTTAATTTTACCAAAGGTTTTACTTGCGAAAATCAATATCGGCGAGAAGCGCCGCCGTATTCGCGAGGCGCAAGAAGCATATGTGAATTATTCCATCGAATCTCTCTCGAGACCACCCTAGCGTTGCCCGTCTCTCTTTGCAGCCGTGAGATACGGCAGGGTGCCGAAACGCTCGAGAGAACGCGGCCCCGAGGACACGATGGCGACGACCATGACAACGACGACGACGACGACGACGATGGCGGCCATGGAGATGCAGCAACTGACCACGCCCGATACCGGCAACAACAACGCCAGCAACAACAAGAACAACAATAACAACAACAATAACAATAACAATAATAACAACACCCAGAGCCAGAACGCGATCTCGCGGGTACCGTCGGCTGCGGTGGTCGAGGCTGATCAATCGGACGCTGACGTGAAGCAGCTGGCTGTGTACGATGTGATTCATCAGGTGTCGCAGGCTCATCACGCTCATTGCGGCTTCACGGAGGAGTCCACCAGGGGCCTCACGAGGAAACCTATGATAATACCGGTGAGCCATTAGAAAATGAAAAAGGAAACTAATCCCTGTAGCCATCTAAGTCCAGTCTAAATTAGTAGTCGTCACATAATAATGAATTCAATAAATAATGAACTTTTATTACGTCATTTCTTTAATATGATAATACGATAAAACTCTTTCGGCTTGATTGAAAGGAAATAGACACTGCCGTTACGATATGTCTTTCTTTTTTCGATGCAGAGACGGAATTAGTTTAATTTCTCATTACGCGTTAGCGCGAAGACTTCCCGCTGGAAGTGGTAGCAAACTCGCAGGTCTGTTTGTAATCTTGCTGATTAGGCGAGTAATTCTTCGCAGCCCGCCAGCCCAGAAGATCCGGAAGCGGCGTCCTCGACCGCGGAGACGGTCGAGTCGCAGAGGATCTGGCTGTGGCAGCAATTTGCCACGAGGGTGACGCCGTCGGTGCAGAGGGTGGTGGAGTTCGCGAAACGGATGCCGGGATTTTGCGAGCTCTCGCAGGACGATCAACTGATCCTGATCAAGGTCGGCTTCTTCGAGGTGTGGCTCTGCCACATCTCCAAGATGACCACTGACAATTCGATGACCTTTGAGGATGGCACCTACTTCACTCGCCAGCAGCTGGAACTGATGTACGAGGTGAGATCAAAGCGAAGAATAGATTAGTATAGTTTAGCTTGCACTAATTTAATATTATCTTTGAAGTAATACAGATTTGTTTTCCTAAGCCTCACTAAAATTCGAATTTACGGATTTCAGATTCATTATCTATCGTGTAGAATCGATTTTTTTCTCTGTCGAGAAATAAATTGGAAATAAATTCAGGTAGCAAACTAACATTATTTCAACGTCAAAATGTTAGATTTTTGATATGTCAAAATAACATCAGTTTGCTACCTAGAAAAACGATAAATTTAAGCATTTTACAATATCAATTGTCAATCTTTCCTGTTATATTGTATGATTATTAATTTTACTCGATCTTTCGCGATCGGCAGCCCGAATTCGTGTCCGCGCTGATGCAAGTCACGTCGTCATTGAACGCCCACCAACTGACGGACACCGAGCTAGGCCTGTTCTCGGCGGCGGTGCTGCTGAACGAGCGACAGGGATTGAACGACGTCAAGGCCGTACAGAGGTTGCAGGATCGTGTGCTGGAGGCGTTGAGGGTGCAGGCAACGCGGCCCTCCGGCGAGAGTGCCGGCGGCACGGTCACCGCGATCACCAACGTCTCGCAGAGGATACCCGAATTGAGAGCGCTCGGCGCCAGACACGCCAATCTGCTAGATTGGTTCCGCAGGAACTGGACGAAGCTCAAGTTACCGCCGCTGTTCGCCGAGATATTCGACATTCCCAAGTGCGAAGAGGATTTGCAATGAAAAGGTAATCTTTAATAATAAATGAATAGAGATCGGTTGTGTGAATGAAAAGAACGGGAGCAGTGGATTTTCATTCGTATTTAGCGAAGCGAGCATTTCGTGATGATACGAGAGCATTCGCTTACTTATGCTCAAGGCATTCGTTTCTAGAAGACCAAAATGACATCGATAACATGAAAAAGATACGAATAATGTGAAGCGCGAATTCTGTGCACTGCTCAATAATCGATAATTAACCTGACAGCAATAATATTTGCAAATGAATGTTTTAAAAGGATATTTATATGAAATACAGGATATGTTTACGCTTCATGCTTTTACTTTTAAACAAGTGCTCGCTTTTATCTGAAAATCTTTACTTTTATTCACGTTATCCAATGTAATTTCATTTTTTCTCGCATCTCTTTTGGTCATTTGATAAATAAACTCTGCAAATGATTTGCTTGTTCATCATTTATATCACATCAGCAATATTAGCGATCGTAAAATATGATCCATAATGCGAAAAATAATAACTTTTATGATAATCCAGTAATGTGTGTGTGTGATTATCTTAATTATTTTGATACAACTCTGCAAACAGTTTAGAATTAGATTAATAGATTTACAAGTTAGTTTCCGCAAACCGTGTCTGCTTCTGTTGCTTTGACAAATTTCTTCATAGATATTAGTCTAATTTGTTTAATTATGTCGATAAATTAAATTTTGTTAATACATTTATTTAATTTAATCTTAAGATCTTGAATTGTCGAATACAATGAAATATCCTTTGTTCAGCAGCCTCTGTAAGCTACAGCAAGGTAATTCGAGACCAATGATGCCATGGTGTCGGCGAAGAACCGAGTCGCCCGAGCGCTTACCGAGGCCGTTCTGAATATCTAGAATCATTCGTTTTAACTCATAGAGTTACCGAAATACATCTAATATGATCACGAGATTCGAATTGCATGAAGAACGGATGATTGAAACGAAGAATGAAGCATGCCTGTGAGGATCTATTGCATAAAAGAATTAAAGAGAAAAGAAATACGAAGACGCGATTGTATCAACGGCAATTTCCATTGACTTGTCGCGGGGTATCTCGGTCGCTCCAAAGTCAGCGGGAAAGGAAGCATTTTTCGGCCGAGGGATCACGAAAGATTTGCCGTACTAGAAAATTAAAAAAAAAGAAGAGAAAGGGGAAAGTTACAGGCGCATTCGTCGATTATCTGAACAGCGAGATCGAGCAGCCGACACGAGCGTGAATTTCTGGCAACGATCTTTTAAGGAACTCCCGCAGGATGTCTCGAGCGTTCCAACGAATAACAGAAGATGATCTCAAGGGAGGAAAAGATCACCTGTAAAGGGCCGCGCAAGCAATAAGACAGAACTTCTCCGTGCAAGCTGCGCACTCGGAGAACAATTCGCAGGTGCAATTTGCTCAAATTCAACGGAACCGGCTTTGTACTATTCGCCAAGCAATAGCACATTACAGCACGCGCGTCTCCGAACGGGCGTATACTTGAAATACTCAATCGACGAGGGAGAGATCTTTCGTGCCGCTTTGCCGCCGCGCCAAGTAAACGGATGGCTGTTTTAAGGAGCGTTGCAATGAGAACAAGCACAAAAGCGTAAGTCGAGTCATGGACGTCCGTTTGTGCTCAAAAAAGATTCTGTCCTTTATTTTTTCTTCTGTTTCTTCAAATAATTCTAAGCTTTAAGGATAAATAAAAAATATATATACATAGCAGCAATATATACAATATACGGTATAAATATATATATTGTATATATGCGTACATTGTATATATTGCATGCATTACCCGTCTGAGCGGCTAGAATGGAAATCGGCCAAACGATAGCATCAGAAACACCAACTATACTCAACGGACATATCAGAAATTAAGATTACAAAGTGTTCCCTCGTGTATTAAGCGTTGCCGAGCACGTATGTGTCTCTTGCAGGTGTCGCGGCCAACGTAATTGCGATTAGGTCGAATTTCGATGTTGCGGACACGTGAGAAAAGCTATTTCAATGAATAATGCGTCTCTCACGACGGGAAAGAAGAGCTACAAATTTCTTTCCGGATAAAAATTGCATTTTGCATGTTCGTAATAATATACGGTAATAATAAGATAGATATTCTTAATTATATGTTGATACATATATATAATTGTCTAAAGGATTGAAATATCAGCTGAATTGATATACTCAATATTCAATTTTCAATTATATTCAATATTCAATTTCACTTGCTAGATTCTTAGATCACTAATTGACCAATCGAGACACATTTACCCGTGTTCTCAGCATCGAAGGTCGAACCTGTCATCGTTTTTCGATCCCTGATTTGTGGCGATACTGAGGTGATGATGAACGATTGTACGGCCGCGTAAATGTAACGAAAGGCGCGTGCGATTGAGCACGGGGCTCGCGCGATATGAGCGCGAGCACGCATACATATACGCATACAACAGCTATGAGCTTACGTATGTAATTAATGGCGCACGGGCGCTGCGAGGAAGCGTATACAAATTTCAAGCTATAAGGCTCGAGAGGAAATCTTTATAGGACGTATCTTCTTATAGACGCATCTGCTACGAATTTCAATCTATGCAATCTCTATTTTTATTACTCGACAAGTAGAATAGCGAATTATATCTCGATATACATATATATAATTATATAATTACAATATAATTATATATATATAATTATATATCGTCGCGCGCGACGCTTCGAGAGGCCGTTCCGGGCGGAAGCGCGCAAGGGAGAACCGCAACGCGGCGATTCGGATTAAAGTTCCTCAATTAATCACGTGGAAGATTTCGCACGTTTACCCGTCGCGGCGAACCGACGACGATCTGTGATCTGTAAACCGCGACCCCCCTCCTCCCCCGCGAGTCCGGCGTTTTATGTGACACGTTGCGTACAAAAATCTGCGGAACAGATGCGACACGCAGTCTCACACGTACACGCGACACGCGACGTTCCAGGGAACTCTCTGCCTGACTCGCGATTCCGCGCCGGAACGATTCTGCGGCGAGCGCGACCGGCTCTTCAAACTTTAAACACTAATAAACTTTCTGACAATGACTAGCGTATAATGCATAACAATATATAATCGCAGAGCGAGAGCGTGCGCGCACGTTTACCCCGTGCGCGTTTTGTTTGTGCGTATGTGTGCGTGTGCGTCTGTGTGTGACAGCTGTGCGCGAGTGCATCGAAATACTCATCCGTGAAGCGTGGAATAAGGCGAGCAAAAAGAAGTTTATTGATATAGATATCACTGTTTTACCTATACGCCGGGCGTGCTTAAAGTAACGACGTGATCCGGTTTATTATCGCTATCACTCAAATCGAAAGAGGAATCGAAGATGCTGTCCTTGCGATATTAGAGGAAGGAAGGAAGAATTTCCGATCTTTTATCACTCTATCCATTTTTCTCGCTCTTTCTCACTCTTTTTAAGCGCTCACATCAAGTTGTGAATAAACATATCATACTTAATTAATATATTGGACAAAGAGGATATCACCGTTTAATATAATATAAATATATATATATATAGGAGAAATATATATATGTATATTACAAAGGAACATTATATTGAAGCTATATTGCAAAAAAAAGAAGTAGCTGTTAATTAACGCGTTAATGCCGAGCGAATCGCAAGGTAGGACATATCGGTGATTGCAACGCAACGATCACGATCATGTGGTAGTGTTCTCTCGCTTTTATATTTTAATCGTAATCGGCAGTGGAGGGTCTCTCGTGATTCAATATAAGTCGAGCGTGCGTAACCTGGCGCTTATTGATCGTCATATTGTTTCCGCTTTCTATCCGATCATTGCGAGATGAGAAAAATGTCGATTGGAGTTTCAGGGTTTCGGAGAAAATTTCGGGAAAGGATATCTCTCCGGATGAAATTCAGTGGCGAGAATCAACAGCGACACCGATGTCCCTTGGCTTGTTAAAATTGGAGGAATGTGCAATGGCATAATTTTCCAATTTCAAGGAACTCCAGGGTCCAAAAAGAAAAAATAAGAGAAAAGAAGCAACGAAGGAAAAGGCTAAGGAAGAAAGAAAGAAAAATAACAATTCCCTAAACATTAATGTTTTATTGTATCACTGGCTTGGTGCAAATTAAAAATGAGAAATATGAATTAAAGAACGTTAAACGGATAAAATATTATAAATATTATCACTCTCATCTGAGAGATCGACATTTTTCTCCGGTTACGTCATGGTCGTACTCTTCAAAATTTCTAGTCCCACGAAAATTATTCGCCGAGGTAGCAACCGTGAATTGAAGAGGTGTTCTGGTGAGCGTTGCTGGAGTATATAATTAAACGGCCAAATACATCATAGTAATAATATAGCGTAATATTGTACTATTATATGATAAAAGCAAGATAATTCTCTATCTGTCTCTGTCTCTTAGCGACGACGCCGGTCAATCGTCCTTCGTCGTCGTCCTTGCGTAGCGCCGATAGTGTTCCTTCGTGTTCTTGCCGGTTCTGTCCGCGCGCAAATCGATGATGTTCAACCTTTTAAGGACGTATCCAGATCCTTTCGCCCTGACTTCGCCCAGATCTTTCGCTCCACTCGCCGGCGGTCCCTCGTTCTTCGACTTCTCGTAGCGTGAACGCGACGATTGGCCGGTACGATAATAAAGAAAAAAACACACGACGTAAGAAAACGAAACGATAATCGAGTTGGCGTATTTTGAACCTCGATATAATGCGGGAAAGACCGAATAAAAGCCGGGGACGCAGACGTTGATGCGTTAATTATTCATGTTCCAATTTATAGAGAGATTGAATTTATCGTCGAACGGGATCCAGAGCGAAATCATTGTAGAAACAGTCATAAACGTACGCATACTTTCCACCAGGATCTGCAGCCTGGTTCTTATCGGACCTTCTCCTATTATCATTTCATGTCGAAGAGCCTCTTCATTTTCTCCTATTCTTTTCAACCCACTAAACCGGCTTGAAGGGACAGTTTGTTTCTTCTCTTTCTTCGCCACATCCCCAATTTTCTCTTTTTCCTTTCATGTTTCGACCGAGACGCAAGGTTCACCCAATTTAATCCTCTCGTCTCCTTTAGCCCGCTCTCCTTCCATCCCCACTTGGACTCTCCTAATTTGATCTTTCGCTTTGTCTCTTTTTAGGTTTCGAGATTCGAGATTTCGGTCATGGTGCTATAGTATCTGTATATATACTTATACAAATTGTTGGTATAATCAATATCGTTACGATTAATATTATTGCGGTTAAAATCCGATTATTATCGCTGTGCTCCTCCCACTGCTATTATCATTATCATCGATATGTTTATTATCATTACTGCTACCATCATTATTATAACTATTATTACGATTATAATTATTATTGATAAAAATATTATTGCTATATTAAATGTACTTATTAGTGATTATAATCTATATCGACGTTATATATCGTCAGCGGCGCTATTTAAGTCGAGGAAAGGCAAATGCTAGAATGATAAGACGGTCCAAACGGTTTTTCGAAATACTTCTATGTATTCCGCCCGCAGTTGCTAAGACTACATACATAATAATCGCTCTTCGGTTTAATATAGATTCCCGATTACATGCGCACATACCCGTTCTCTTCGATATACATCAAAAGCAACGACATATGTATATTCAAAAATATACAGGACGGCCACAAATTCGTATAAACAAAAGTCCGTCAACATATGCCATAAAGCCAATTTCTTTGTGAATTTATTCTCGTCATTAATTCCAGTTTATCAGTTGAAATCTATTCTATTTTTGACTTACAAATATGTCATTAATATTAAATATTTTTCGAAATAAGATTCTATTTAATTGCGTTCATTTAAAATTTAATAAACATAAAAGTAAGACGTTAATCTAAAAAAAATATAATCTAAAAAAGTCAGGTTTGCAAAAAGTTATATATTTTTAAATACTCTAACATTTTTGTTAAGAAGAGATTAATTTTAAATTGATTTTTTTTTTAATTTATTATGTTGAGCATTTGTACGAATTTGCGTCTATCGTGTATACGTCCAAAGGCGCTTGACGAAAAAAGTTAACAAATCGCGAAGAGACTTTATCCTCATATAAAATTCGTTTATATTCGCAGATTCTTTAATTCATAAATTTGAAAAAAAATTAATTGCTCGATTCGAATACTCAAAGTATATGTTACCGAATGTTTAACTTATACTCTGTCAAGCGGCTTGGACATATGTCAACAGTGGTCAACGTATAAATAGTGAATGCTATATTCACCTGAATTTAAAATATTTTATATTTTTCAATGAAAATTTTCAAAAATTGATCTCACTGTTAAAAATAATATCGCTCAGTTTAAAAGAGAATACATATCAATATGTATTAATCTTCGCATTATTAAGGCACTCCGAGAAATAAGATAATACATAGATAAATTTTATCTTTTCACGCGAAGAAACGATGGACCGAATTGTAATAAATGTTTGTTCCTATTTACATGCTCGCCACTGTACGTGCATATTCAAAGTACCCCAATCATCGCGCACTTTCTCGCGACTTTAGATTTGGCAAAAATTCTGTCTGGCTAATTAATTCTCGATGTAAAATCACCAAGTGGACTTTACTTCGATGTAAAATTAATTTTACATCGAAGGTAATGGTAATTATATCAGAAATGAAATATTGTTTGCTAATCTGCAAATTGATTCGCGAAGAATAGAAAGAAATTTCAATTTCATTATGTCTGAAAGTTATTCATTTTTAATTTTTTAATTTTATCTTGAGGTTTTTGAGACAGTTTTCTCGAAGTACAACATCTGATATTTACAGTTGAGAGAAAATGCGCGACGCAGGAAATACCATGTACACATATACATTATTAACGAAGATAAAGACGATGGCGACGACAAGGATAATGATAACGGTGGGCGATATCGGCGTGCCAAGGGAGGCGGGAATTATTCTTAAAAGAATATATATATATTACATATATGTATAAAATATAATATAAACGAAGATATAAAACGATATTAAGGGTAACTACGACAAAAAATGACTGCTCTATACTGCT